>RJWM01013865.1:0-52168 GCA_004363535.1 Dasyprocta punctata
AAGACCAATAATATGAGTACAATAGCTACTATAACATACCTTGCTATCTTCAAATTAGCTGACCATTCCAACAGATGTAGTAGGATTGAACCAAAAACAAAACGATACAAAATCAATAAAAACAGAATGTAAAATAAAGGAAAAAAAAGAGAAAAATAATAACGATCAGAGTAAAACAAAATGGTGAGAACCACATTGGACCTCGAAGATCAGACAGAAGAGAATCCCCCGTGTCTGCAACATTGCCTACTGTTATCATACGAAGAGATATTCAGGGTGCCGTTCAGAGGCCTGCAAAATCTATGAAAAAACACTAGTGTCTAGTTGCTTTATGTACCTTAGTTGCCATCAATTTAGCCAGACCTCAGAGCCAGCAGCTTGCTTACGGGGGGGTGGGGGGATGTCCTTGATTCTGAGCCCGCCCGCCGGTGCCTCACGGTCCCAGCAAGTTGCGGTCCGGTTGGACTGGTTCTGGTTCTCCTCCGGGGTGGCGGAGCCCCCATCCCCGGAAGGCGGATCAGATCTCCCTTGATGCAAGCTGGCGCCGTGTGGCGCCGGCGCGATGCGGTCCGGTTGGACCGGTTCTCGTTCTCCTCCGGGGTGGCGGAGCCCCCATCCCCAGAAGGCGGATCAGATCTCCCTTGATGTAAGCTGGCGCCGCGTGGCGCCGGCGCGTTCAGCATTTCTGTTTTAGTATTTAGATCTTTGATTCATTTCAACTTTAGTGTATGGTGATAGGGATGGGTCTAGTTTTACTTTTTGGCATATGGAAAGCCAGTTTTTCCAGCACCACTTATTAAAGAGGCTATCTTTCTTCCAGTGAACATGTTTGGCCCCTTTGTCAAAGATAAGGTGGCTGAGTATGTTGGTAGTTTTGGTTGTATCTTCTAATCTATTCTATTGATCTTCAGGTCTGTTTTTATTCCAGTGCCATGCTGATTTTATCACAGTAGCTTTGTAGTATAACTTCAAGTCAGGAATTGTGATGCCTCCTGCCTTACCTTTGTTGCCCAGAATTGCCTTCACTATTCTAGGTCTCTTCTGGTTCCAGATGAATTTTAAGAATGCTTTCTCTAGATCTGTGAGGCATGCTCATGGTATTTTGATTAGAATTGCATTAAATCTGTATAACAATTTTGGGAGAATGGACATTTTCACGATGTTTGTTCTTCCTATCCATGAACAAGGAGTCTGTTTCCATTTTCTGAGATCCTCTTCACTTTCTTTTTTCAGAGTACTGTAGTTTTCACTGTATGGATCTTTTACTTCCTTTGCTAGATTGATTCCTAAGTATTAAGTATTTCTTTTGTTGTTGTTGTTGTTTTTGGATGCTATTGTGAAGAATGTAGTTTCTCTTATTTCTCTCTCAGTGAGTTTGTTATTCATGTACAGGAATGCTATTGATTTTTGAGTGTTGACTTTGTATCCAGCTACATCACTGAATTTGGTTATTACAAGAAGTCTTTCAAAGGAGTTTTGGGGGTCTTCTATGTAGCATATCAGGGCATCTGCAAATAATGATGATTAAACTTCTTCCTTTCCTATTCCTTTTACTTCTCTCTCTTGTCTAACTGTTCTGGCTAATGTTTCCAGTACTATATTGAATAGGAGTGGTGATAATGGACATCCTTGTCTCGTTCCTGATTAGAGTGAAAGCTTTCAGTTTTTGACCATTTAATATGATGCTGGCTGTTGGTTTGTCATAGATGGATTTTATCAGATTAAGGTAAGGACTATTCTGATTTTCTGTAGGGTTATTATCATAAATGAGTGTTGAACTTTATCAAAAGCTTTTTCTGCATCTATTGAAATGATCGTGTGATTCTTATCTTTGGGTCTATTGATACAGTGTATTATGTTTATTGATTTGCATATGTTGAATCATCCCTGCATTCCTTGGATGAATCCCATTTGGACATGGTGTATAATCTTCTTGATGACTTGCTGCATTCTGTTTGCCAGTATTTTATTGAGGATTTTTACATCTATGTTCATTAGGGAGATTGGTCTATAGTTCTCTTTTTTGATTGAGTCTTTCTCTGGTTTTGGTATTAGGGTAATACTTGCTTCCAGGAATGAGTTATGGAGAATTGCTTCCCTTTCAATTTCATTGAAGAGTTTGAGGAGTGTTGGCATTAAGTCTTCCTTGAATTTCTTGTAGAATTCAACTGAGAATCCATCAGACCTGGCTTTTCTTTGTTGGTAAGGTTCTAATTATATTTTCAATTTCATTATCTGAAATTGGGTTATTCATCAGTTTTACATCTTTTTGATCCATCTTCATTCACATGATTCTAGGAATCTGTCCATTTCTTCTGTGTTATTGGACCTATGAGAGTAAAGATTTTCAAAGTAGATATTGATGATCTTCTGTATTTCCACAGGGTCTGTAGTGATTTCACCATTTTCATTCCTTTTTGCATGGATTTGAGTTTTTCTATCCTTTTTTTAAATAAGGTTGGCTAGGGCTTATCAGTTTTATTTATTCTTTCAATGAACCAACTCTTTGATTTGTTAATTCTTTGTATTGCTTTCTTAGTCTCTATCATGTTAATTTCTGCTCTGATCTTTATAATTTTCTCCCTTCTTTTGGCTTTCACCTTGACTTGCTCTTCTTTTTCTAGATGTTTTTTTGAGGTGTAGCATCAAGTTGTTTATTTGTGTTCGTTCTGTTTTCCTGATGTGGTAATTCACCACAATAAATTTCCCTCTGAGGACTGCTTTCATTGCATCCCATAGTTCTGGTAAGTTGTATTTGTATTTTTGTTTGCTTGTAGGTAGTTTAATTTCTTCTTTAATTTCCTCAGTGATCCACTGATTTTCAGGAGTGTATTATTTAATTTCCATGTATTTATGGAGTTTTTGCAGTTTCTTTTGTCATTAATTTCCAGTTTGGTGGCACTATGATCAGATAATATGCATGGGATAATTTTGATTCTTTTGTATTTATTTAAGCACGTTCTATGGGCTACTATATGGTCTATTTTAGAGAATGTCCCATGTGAAGCTGAGAAGAATGTATATTCTGATGTTGTTGGGTGGAACACTCTGTACATGTCTATTAAGTCCATTTGTTCACAAGTTTGATTCAGTTCTGTTATTTCTTTGCTGATTTTCTGTCTAGTTGATCTTTGCATCACTGGGGTGTTAAGGTTTCCTGTTATAATTGTGTCACTGCTTATTTGATTTTTCATTTCAATTAATATTTGTTTTATATAGCTTGGTGCTCCCATATTTGGTGCATATATATTTATGATTGTTAATGCTTCCTCTTGAAGTTTTCCCCTAACCAGTATGTAGTGACCTTCTCTATCTCTTTTGTTCATTCTTGGTTTGAAGGCTACACTGTCTGCAAACAGAATAGCTACTCTGCCTTTTTCTTTGGGTTCCTGTTGCATGAAGTTTCCATCTTTCAACTTTCAGTCTGTGAATTTCCTTTTGGGTTACATGGGTTTCTTGTATACAGCATATGGTTGGATGTTGTTTCTTGACCCATTCTTCCAGTCTGTTTCTTTTAATTGATGAATTGAGGCAATTTACATTAGTGGTTATAACTGACATATATTGGCTTATTTTTGTCGTGTTTTCTTTTTGCTGTTGGTTCTTTACCTTTCCCCTCTGTTTAATTGTTTGCCCTGCTTTGTGGTTTATTTTGTTGGTGTTCTTGAAACCATAGTTATTTTTATGTCTATCTAGAATATCTTTCAGTATTCTTTGCAGGGTTGGTTTGGTGGTCATGAAGTTCTTCAGCTGTTCATTGTTGTGGAAGTATCTTATTTCTCCATTGATTTTGAAGGGTAGTTTTGCAGGGTACATCAATCTGGGTTGGAAGTTGTTTTCCTTTAGGATTTGAAATACTTCACTCCATGTTCTTCTTCACTTCATTGTTTGCACTGAGAAGTCTGCTGTGTTTCTGATAGGCTTTCCTTTATAGGTGATTTGTTTCTTTTCTCTAATAGCTTTTAATATTCTGTTATGTTGAATCTCTGGGATGTTGATTATTATATGTCTGGGTGTAGATTTATTTGGGTTATGTCTAATTGGAGTTCTAGATGCATCACTTATCTGTATGTCAGTTTCCTTTCCCATGTTTGGGAAATTTTTGGCTATTACCTCTGTACATAGTCTTTTTGTATCATATGTGTTGCCACCTTTTTTGTTTATACCTATCAATATTATATTGTTTTTCTTTGCATTGTCTTGAAACTGTTGAATTGTTATTTCCTGATTCCTTGTTATTTTTAAAAGATTTTTCCTTTCCTGTTCACTAGCTGCAATCTTGTCTTCGAGATCTGAAAGTGTATCTTCACATTCATTGAGGTGATTTTGCCAGTTTTCTATGGAATTTTTGACTTCCTGGATATCTCTTTCAATCTGTTTCAAGTATTCTAATTATTTACTGTTCATTCAAGGTTTCCATCGTTTTTCAGTGTTCTCTATTTTTTAGCTATGTTTTCTTTAGATGTGTTCAGCATTTTTTTTCATAACATTTATCATTTCTTATTTTACCTAGGAGATTATTTCTGATTTGAGTTACTTTAAAGCTTCATGGAGTTGTTTCTTTACTTCAGTTGCTATCATTTCAGAAGTTTCAGGTGTATGGCTTACATTTTCTTCTATGTCCATGCCTCCTAAGTTTGTTTGGGATGGGTTGGAGGTTTGAGGTTGCATTTTGATCTTTTGTTTTGTCATTTTCCTGTATTCCCCTGGGGCAGCCAAATGCAATGTCTCAGTTGTTTCCTAGGTTGAGGATGGCTGTCCGTGCTGTAAGAGTTTCCCCAGTTGAGTAGGGTCATTAGGCAGGCCTTACCAGGTCCCTAGTGGCACTCGAAGTCTCCCTGAATGGGGGGAGTATGCTGGGCAGACCTTCAGCACACCCCATGCGGCACACCAAAGCTTCCTGGCTGCTTGAGGTTGCTGGGCAGGGCCTACCAGTTTCTGCATGACATACCAAGGCTACACAGCTAGTTGGAGTTTGCTGTGCAAGCCTTCAGCTCATACCACACAGCCCACTGAAATCACCAGTCACTTGGGGTCACTGGGCAGGGCCCAACCAGGACCTGGGTGATGTACCAAAACTCCCCAGCTGTTTGGAGGTGCTGGACAGGGCCCTACCAGGTTCCAAGTAAGGTACTGAGGCTGCATAGCTAGATAGAGTTCACTGTTCAGGATTTCAGCTCATGCCACTCCAACAATTTCTTAAAAACTCTGGACACTAAACTGTATTCCACAGTGACTAAGCAAATAAGTCATACATGTGATCTTTCTTGAGAGAAATTCTTTATTGTGGCTATATCTCCTATAAATAAGCATTCCTTTGCTTATTACAGTGTAATGCAAATTACTCTTTTTCTACTGGTATGATAAAAATGACTAGTTTTATACTGTTATGTGCTTTTATTCTCCTCTCTAAAAGGTAAAATGGGACTCCAGAGGCTCTGAACTCCTCGCAGCCAGACACAAGGTCCTGGTGGTGCCACACTCCAGGGTGCACTCTGCCTAGCCAGCTGGGTCCTGGAGATTCTGACCCCCACCCAGTAAGGCGGAGGGTCCAGTGACACACTCCAGGAGTGAGCCCTCACTAGCTGCACAGAGGATCGAGCTCTGCCCAGCCCAGCATCTCAGCATAATCCATCAGGGGAATGCCTGGCCAGCCGCGCAGGACACAGAGGTACTTAGCCCAGCCCAGCCCAGGGCCCCAGAGACGCTCATCAGGGAGTGGCCAGCATACCTGCAGGGCCTTGGAGAACTTGAGCTGTACCCATTAGAGCAAGGTGCAAGCTCCATGGTTCAGGGGTGCAGCCGCGTGGCAGGCCCTAGAGGTCGCAAACCCACCCAACCAGGAGCAAGGCCCTGGCACTGTATGCCTAGGACACACCTGGCACTCCAGAGGCTCTGAACTCCTCGCAGCCAGACACAAGGTCCTGGTGGTGCCACACTCCAGGGTGCGCTCCACCAGCCACCTGGGTCCCGGAGATTCTGAACTCTACCCAGCCAAGCTGAAGGTCCAGTGACACACCCCAGGGGTGCATCTCTGTTAGCCACCTGGGTTGGGGAGGTTCTGAATGCTACATAGCCAGGTTATAGGCCCTGGCAACAAGCTCCAGGGGTGTGACCCTGCTAGCTACAGGGAGGATACAAACTTTGTCCAGCCCAGCATCCCAGAGCAACCCAACAAAGTAATCAGGGGAACATGCGGCCAGCCTCACAGGGCACAGAACATAAGAGTCCAGTGCCATAATCTGGGGGTGTGCCCCAGCTAACTGTGGGGATATTGGAGGATTGAAGCTCCACCCTAGACAGTGTTCCAGTGCAATCCATCAGGAGGCTGCCTGCCCAGCCACATAGGTCCCAGAAGAAAATGACAAAAACGAAAGAGCAAGAGACAGTCTCAATCCCCCAGCCCACTGAGAACAAACCCAAGAGACAATGAAACGGAAGACAATGGGAGTCATACAACTGAACTTTCTGAAATGATAACAAATGAAGTAAAGAAACAACTCCATGAAGCTATAGAGAAACTCAAATCAGAAACAATCTCTCAGCTAAAATATGAAATGACAATCATTATGAAAGAGATGCTGTGTGTATCTAAAGAAGAACAAGATAAAAAAATAGAAGAACATAAGAAAATGATGGAAACTTTGAATGAACAAAATAAGACATAAATAGAATGCATGAAACAGATTCAAAGAGAAATTAAAAATTCTATTGAAAGCTGGCAAAACTGCTTGAATGAAGCTGAAGATAAAATCTCAGACCTTGAAGACAGCATGGAAGCTTACGATCACAAAAAAAACTCTTAAAAATAACAAGGAACCAGGAAACAACAATTCAACAGCTGCAAGATGATGCCAAGAGAAATAATATAAGATTAATAGGCATCAATGAAAAAGCAGGGGTTAATACTAATGACCTGCAAAGACTATTTGCAGAAATAATAGCAGAAAATTTTCCAAACATGGCAAGAGAATCTGATATACACATAAGTGAGACATACAGAACCCCAATTAACAATAACCAAAATAAATCTTCACCCAGACATAAAATAATTAGGGTATCAGAAATACAGCATAAGAACAAATTACTAAAAGCTATCAGAGAAAAGAAACAGATCACCTATGAAGGAAAGCCTATCAGAATCACGGCAGACTTCTCAACACAAACCTTTAAGGCAAGAAGAGCTTGGAGTGAAGTATTTCAAATTCTGAAAGAAAACAACTTTCAACTCAGATTGATACATCCTGCAAAACTTAAAAATTGATGGAGAAATATGATACTTTCATGACAAAAAACAATTGAAGAAATTTATGGCCATCAAACCAACACTACAAAGAGTACTGAAAGACACTCTAGAAAGAGACAAAAATAGCTAGAATCTTAAGAACAACAACAAAAAGAAACCACTAAGCAGGGTAAATAATTAAACAGAAAATGTAGAAAACCAACAGCAGAAAGATATAATGACAGGGATGGGTCAGCACATATCAGTTATATCAATCAATGTAAATGGTCTCAACTCACCAATAAAAAGAAACAGAGTGGCAGAGTGGGTTAAGAAACAAAATCCAACAATATGCTGCATACAAGAAACACATTTAACTCAAAAGGAAACTCACAGATTAAAAATCAAAGGCTGGAAAACAATACTCCGCGTAACAGGAGCCCAGAAAAAAGCAGGGGGTAGCTATTATGTTTGCAGACAATCTGAACTTCAAACCAAAAATGATCAAAAGAGATAAAGAAGGTCACTACATACTTGTTAGGGGAAAACTTGAAGAAGAAGAGATTACAATCATAAATATAAGCTGGGCATGGTGGCGCACGCCTTTAATCCCAGCACTCGGGAGGCTGAGGTAGGAGAAGCATTGTGAGTTCGAGGCCCACTTGGGCTACAATGCAAGTGCAAGGCTGGCCTGAGCTACGCAGTGTGACCCTGCCTAAAAAAACCAGGGCCAGGAGTTTGGCTCACTGACTTAAGTGCCTGTCTGACAGGCGTAAGGTTGTGAGTTCAATCCCTGGTGCCGCAAAAAAAAAAAAAAAAATCATAAATATATATGCACCGAATATGGAGCACCCAAATATGTAAGACAATTCTTAATAGACATGAAAAACCAAATAAACAATAATACAGTTAAAACAAGGGACCTTAACACCCCACTGTCACAGAGACAGATCAACCAAACAAAAAATCAGCAAGGAAATAACAGAATTGAATCAAACTTGTGAACAAATGGACCTAGTAGATGTGTACCAAGTGCTCCACCCATCAACATTAGAATACACATTCTTCTCAGCTGCACATGGGTCATTCTCTAAAATAGATCATATACTGGTCCACAGAACACAAGCTTAAGTAAATGCAAAGGAACTGAAATAATTCCATGCATATTATCTGACCATAGTGCAATAAAATTGGAAATTAATGACAAAAAACCCCACAAGAACCCCATAAACACATGGAAATTAAATAATACTCTCCTAAACAATCAATGGGTCACAGAAGAAATTAAACAACATCTACAATTGAATGAAAATGCAAATACAAATTACTGGAACCTGTGGGACACAATGAAAGCAGTCCTCAGAGGGAAATTTATAGCACTAAACTCTCACATCAGAAAAATGGAAAGAACACACATAAACAACCTAATGATGCACCTCAAACTTCTAGAAAAAGAAGAGTAAGTCAAGTACAAAGCCCAAAGAAGGGAGGAAATTATCAAAATCAGAGCAGAAATTAATGCAATTGAAACTAAGAAAACATATAAAGAGTTAATGAATCAAACAGTTGGTTCTTTGAAAGAATAAATAAAATTGATAGACCCTTAGCCAACCTTACCAAAAAGAGGAAAGAAAAAACTCAGATTCATGCAATAAGAAATGAAAAGGGTGAAATCACTACAGACCCAGAGAAAATACAGAAGATCATCAACACATATTTTGAAAAGCTTTGCTAACATAGATTCAATAACACAGAAGAAATGAACGGACTCCTAGAAACTTATGAATTACCAAAGCTGAATCAAGAAGATATAAAACTGCTGAATAACCCAATTTCAGGTAATGAAATTGAAAATGTAATTAAAACCTAACCAACAAAGGAAAGCCCAGGTCCTGATGGATTCACTGCTGAATTCTACAAGAAATTTAGGGAAGACTTAATGCCAACACTCCTCAAACTCTTCAGTGAAATTGAAATGGAAGCAATTCTCCCTAACTCATTCCTGGAAGCAAATATTACCCTAATACCAAAACTAGAGAAAGACCCAACCAAAAAAGAGAATTACAGGCTGATCTCCCTAATGAACACAGATGCAAAAATCCTCAATAAAATACTGGCAAATAGAATACAGCAAGTCATTGGGAAGATACACACCATGATCAAGTGGGATTCATCCCAGGAATACAAGGATAGTTCAACATACGCAAATCAATAAATGTAATACACCATATTAACAGGGCCAAAGACAAGAACCACATGATCATCTCAATAGATGCAGAAAAAGCTTTCGACCAAATCCAACACTCATTCATGATAAAAACCCTACAGAAAATAGGAATAGATGGTCTCCACCTCAACCTGATAAAAGCCATATATCACAAACCAACAGCCAACATCTTACTAAATGGAGAAAAACTAAAAACTTTCAACCTAAAATCAGGAACAAGACAAGGATGTCTATTATCACCACTTCTATTCAATATAGCTCTGGAAATATTAGCCAGAGAAATTAGGCAACAGAAAAAAATAAAGGGAATAAAGATAGTAAAGGAAGAAGTAAAATTATCATTATTTGCAGATGATATGACACTCTACATAGAAGACCCCAAAAAATCCATTGAAAGACTTCTAGATGTAATAACCGTATTCAGTAATGTTGCTGGATACAAGGTGAACACTCAAAAATCAACAGCATTCCTGTACACAAACAACAAAGTCACTGAGAGAGAAATAAGGAAAACGACACCCTTCACTATAGCATTCAAAAAAATGAAATACTTAGGAATCACTCTAACAAAGGAAGTAAAAGATCCATACAGTGAAAATTACAGTACTCTGAAAAAGAAAATTGAAGAGGATTTCAGAAAATGGAAAGATATTCCCTGTTCTTGGATAGGAAGAATAAACATCATGAAAATGGCCATTCTCCCAAAATTGTTATACAGATTTAATGCAATTCCAATCAAAATACCACTTACCTACCTCACAGAGCTAGAGAAAGCATTCCTGAAATTCATCTGGAACCAGAAGAGACCTAGAATAGCAAAGGCAATTCTGAGAAACAAAGGTAAGGCAGGAGGCATCACAATCCCCGATGTGAAACTATATTACAAAGCTACTGTGATAAAATCAGCATGGTACTAGAATCAAAACAGACCTGAAGATCAATGGAATACATTAGAAGATACAGCCACAACTACAAGCACACTCAGCCACCTCATCTTTGACAAAGAGGCCAAACATGTACACTGGAAGAAAGATAGCCTCTTTAACAAATGGTGCTGGAAAAACTGGCTTTCTATATGTCATAAACTAAAACTAGATCTATGTCTATCACCGTGGACTAAAATAAAGTCAAAATGGATCAAAGATATGAATATTAAAACAGAGACACTAAATTTGCTGGAAGGCAAAGTAGGGAAAAATCTTGATGACGTAAGAGTAGGCAGAGAGTTCATGAACAAAAATCAAACTGCACAGGAAACACTTCCCAGAATCAAAAAATAGGATCTCATCTTACTAAAAAGTTTTTGCATGCCAAAGGAAACCTCCAACAGAGTGAAAAGGAAACCCACGAACTGGGAAAATATCTTAGTCAATTGTACATCAGACAAAGGACTTCTATCTAAAACATATAAAGAATTAAAAGAAATCAGGCCCTTAAAATTCAAAGGCCCAATCCAAAAATGGGCATCTGAGATGAATACACACTTCTCAGAGAAAGAAATACAAATGGCAGATAAATATATGAAAAAAATGTTCAACATCAATAGTCATTTGAGAAATGCAAATTAAAACAACACTGAGATTCCATCTCACTCCAGAAAGAATGGCCAAGATAAAAAATAATCAACCAATATCAAATGCTAGAGGGGCTATGAGGAAAAAGGAACTCTTCTCCACTGTTGGTGGGAGTGTAGACTGGTGCAACCACTGTGGAAGTCAGTGTGGAGATTCCTCAAGAAGCTAGGATTAGAGATCCCATTTGACCCAGCTATCCCGCTTCTGGGCATTTTCCCAGAAGAACTGAAAGCATCATACCACAGTGATATTTGTGCATCCATGTTTATAGCAACACAATTTGTAATTGCCAAATCTTGGAAACAACCCCAGTGCCCATCAATCAAGGAATGGATAAAAAAAGATGTGGAGTACTATTCAGCTATCAAGAAAGATTGCATTGAGACTTTTATAAGTAAATGGACACATCTTGAGACCGTACTCATAAGTGAGATAAATCAAACCCACATGAGTAAATACCATGTTGTCTCCCTAGTGTAAGAAACTGAAACAGTATATATGATCCAAAGTCTATAATAAATACTGTATAAGGGTAAAAAATGGCTCAAAGAGCAAAAGTAATTGGGAAAGGGAAAAGGAGGAAAGAAGGAAGGGAAAAGGAAAAAGACATAAATCTGTTTATATGTATATGTAAGATAACTAAAATGACTATACTGCTGAATGTATTAGTTATTGAGAAAGAACAGTTAATACTCATGATTAGATCAGTTTTACTTGTCTATATTTGTCAATGTAAACAACCGTGTTGAAGGTAACAATACGCAATATTGCAACCATTGTCAAGTTCCTATCATCTCGTTTGTAAACCTATAATGTTACTGTTGTGGATTTGCTGTTGTCATTTGTTTGTCTCTTTTGCCTTTTGTCTTTCTTTTATGTGTCTTTTTTCCTCTTAAATAAAAAAAGAAAAGGTAAAATGGGATGGTCTAATCCATTGGCACTTCATATTAGTACATTTTATTTGTCTTAGATATAGGAGAACTCTCACTTTTACTTGTAGAGATTCAAATGTTTTAGCTAAAACTTTAAAATTGTAAGGTATGGAAACTGTAAGTGAGCATTTTACATTTCAAAAATGGGTAAAATTTACATGTTAAATCTTTGGCTATATTAAAATACCTTTTAAACCATAGATAGTAAATTTATCAATTATAGAATTTTGTTACATTAAAATGTACTTGTCTTTTAACTTCAGTTACATTAAATAAAAATAAAATTAATTGAATGACTTGCAAAAAAATTAATTCTGCTAATTCAGACTGTGTGTGGTGGTACAGTCCTGTAACTCTAGAACTTGGGAGGCTGAGGTAGAAGAATCACTGCAAGTTTGAGGCCAGCCTGGGCTACATAGTGAGTTCAAGGTCAGGCGAACTTCCATAGCAAGACCCTGTCTCAAAACACACAAAAGTATTCTACTAATCTATGCATATGAGAGGTCTATCTTCTAGTGCTTTCTTCAATTTCCTTCTTCAATCTTCTGAAATTTTCATTGTTGAGATCTTTCACCTTAGTTAGAATAGTCACCAGTTTTTTTTCAGGGTCTGGCATTTATATTTGTGGGTTTGTTGTATACAGTACAGCCTTTACTACATTGAGATATGATGCTTCAATTCCTACTTTCCTAGAGCTTACATCATCAAGGGCTTTTGGATCTTATCAAAGGCTTTGCTCTCATTAATTAAAACTATGTGGTTTTTATCCTTGGTTCAATTTACATGATGAATTACATTTATTAATTTGTACTCTTATACTTTCTTTTACATACTCACATCCTTGTAATGGAACCAACTTGATCATGGCATATGGTCTTTCTTAGTGTATGTGCTGCCAAAGCAAGCACCATGGTGTATGATCTTTTTAATGTGTTTTTAAATGTGGTTTCTGAATATCTTAAGAATTTTTGCATCAGTATTCATTAAGGATATTTGTCTATGGATGTTGGTGTTGTGTCCTTGTCTGGTTTTGGTATCAGGGTGGTAAAGGCCTTGAAGAATATGTTTGGAAGTATTCCTTTCTTTCCATTTCATGCAATGGAGAAACAATAGTGATAGTTCTTTAAAGGTCTGGTAAAATTTAACAGTAAACCCATTTAGTCATAGATTTTTCTTTTTTGGGGAGTTTTTTTTATTACTACTTCAATCTCATTCTTATTGATCTCTTTAGACTTTTAAAATGGCCTCTTGGCTTGGTTTTGGTAGGTCATATGTGTCTAAAAATTTATCCATTTCTTCTAGATTCTCCAATTTATTAGAATATAGATTTTCAAAGTAGTCCATAGATAGCTAGGAATGGTAGTGTGCACTTGTAATCCCAGCACTTGGGAGGCTGAGGTAGAAAGATAGCTGTGAGTTCAAGGCCAGCCTGGGCTACAAAGTGAGTTAAAGCCAACCACAACTACATAGTAAGACTCTGTCTAAAACAAAAACAAAACAAAACACCAAAAAACCAAAAACAAAGCAGTCCATAAAAATCTTCTGGATTTCAGTGTTGTCTTTTGGAGCATTCTCTTTTTCATCTCTAAATCTAACAATGTGGGTCTTCTTTCTCTCTTTGGTTATTTTGACTAAGGCTTTATCAGTTTTGTTTATCCTTTCAAAGAAAGAACTCTTTGTTTCATTAACACTGTGTGTTGTTCTGTTTCTAGCTCATTTATTTCAGCTCTGATCTTTATTATTACTTTCCTTCTATTGGGTTTGGTTTTGGTTTGTTTTTATTTTTATCAGATTTGCAGTGCATCATTAGATTATTTGTGAAATCTTATTAGATTGTTTAAGAAATCCTAATTTTTTTATGGAAGCACTCAAAACTATAACCTTTCCTCTTAGAACTGCCTTAGTTGTATCCCAAAGATTCTGGTATGTTATTTCCATTTTTATTTAACTCTAGAAATTTTTAAAATTTCATGATTTTATCAGTGACTCATTGATCATTTAAAATTGTTCAATCTCTGTGTTTGTATTGTTTCTGTCATTTTTCTTGCTGTTTATTTCTAGTTTCATCCATTACAATACAAGATACAAGAAAACATTTCAATTTGTTTGTACTTGTTAAGGCTTGCTTTATTCCCTGAAACATTTCATTTTGAGAAACATTTCATGAGATACCGAGAAGGATGTATATTCTGTATTTGTTGGAAGGAATGTTCTGTAGACAGCTTTTAAGTGGGACTTTTCAGAGGTGGCTGGATCTAGGGCATGTGATACAGTGATGATGGGTGTATGGTACTAAATTAGTCAACTGATTTGAATTATCATAGTTTAGGGTAAGGATAATGGAAGCCCCACCCTGGAAGTGAATGACACTAATAAATAGGATTATAGTCTTGATGGAATATACAGGAAAAAGAAGCAAGACAGTCTTGCTGTTACTGCTTTGCTATGTCCTGTCTGCTCTGCCATTGACTGTTTCTTCTCTGCCATGCCCCTCTACCATGCCAGCCTGCCTTGAAACCAGCTGACTATGGAGTGTAACCTCTGAAAACTGCGAACTAAAGTAAACTTTCCTCCTTTAACTTTGGGTGTTGGGTATTTCATCTCAGCAATGAGAAAAGTAACCAATATATGTGGGAAGGCTCTTCTCTGGTTGTAACTGTTTGGAGTTCTAAATGCCTCCTGTGCATGGATGTCTATATTTTTCCCAAGATTTGGGAAGTTTGATGTTATTATTTCATTAAATAGATTTTTATACTATTAGCCTGAGAGTTGGTGCCCTCTTCCACACCAAAAATGTGTAAGTTATTTTTTCAGTATTCAGAATTAAACCTGAGCCCTTCACACTGAGGTATACCTCCAGTGTTTTTTGTTTGTTTGTTTGTTTTTGAGACAGGGTCTCACTAAGTTTTCCAGGCTAGATTCAGATTTGCAGTCTTCCTACCTTAGCCTGCCAAAATGCTGTGCCGCCTTGCTAGGCTCTATAAATTTGGTCTTTTAACCATGTCTCAGAGTTCTTGGAAGTTTCGTTTATAATTTCTTGGTTTTTCTCTTTATTGTCTGTGTGTAATAATTCTTTTTTTAATTCTTTGTAATTTTT
Source organism: Dasyprocta punctata (assembly GCA_004363535.1). Taxonomy (NCBI): domain Eukaryota; kingdom Metazoa; phylum Chordata; class Mammalia; order Rodentia; family Dasyproctidae; genus Dasyprocta; species Dasyprocta punctata. The sequence goes on from RJWM01013865.1 coordinate 15,056, forward strand.
TATTTTAAAGATAATAAAACCAAGCAAAATAAAACAATAAAGCCAATCAAAACAAAAACAGTGTAAGTGAAACAGGACTTCAAAACAAGATAATAAGTAGTCAACAATGGTTACCATAATGCCTCTTATTGTCTTCAAAATAACTGCCCATACCCTCAGACATGGTAAAAATCAAACAAAACAGAATAGAATAGAACCAATAAAAAACAAACAATGAAAGCTCAATAAAGGACTTCAAAACAAGATAATAGTAAATCCAAAATGGCTACCATAATCTATATTGTTATCTTTGAAATAGCTGCCCATGCCATCAGATAAAATAAAATCAAACAAGACAGAATAAAACCCAACCAAACAAAACAAGGAAAATGATACAGGACTTCAAAACAAGATAACAGGGAATTAACAATGGCTACAACCTTCAAAAGGAGATTCCCCCATAGATGCTACATTGTGTATTGCTATTGTCTGAATAGATGATCAGACTACTGGTTTTAGGCTGGCAAAGTCAGTGAAACACTAAACACTACAAGCATTAAGTTGTATTTTACCTCAATAGCTATCATCTCAGCCAGTGTTTCACCAAATCAGTCAGTTGCTTAGGGGAGAGAGGAGGGACCTTGGCTCTTCTTGTCTCCCAGCCCATGTGCTGGCAGGGGCTGGCATCTGGTTCTCCCCACAGTGGCCCACACAGGGTGCTGACTCACAGGGTGGGCTTGGCTTCTTGTTGGCTTCTTGTTCTCTTCCCCTGCAGTCTGCAAATGGTGCAGACTCATGGGAAAGGGCTGGAATCTGGTTCTACCCCCATGCATGGCACTGACTCCTGTGTGTAATAATTCTTAAACCTATCTTTAAGTCCTGAAATTCTTATTTCTGCTTGACCCTATAGTGAGGCTTCCACTGAGTTTTTTTCTCAATTTGACTATTGTACTTTTCATTTACAGACTTTGGTTTTCCTTTATAATTCCTATGTTTTTATTGAATTGCTCCTTCATATCTTGTATTGTCTTCCTCAATTCATTCAGCTATTTATTTGAATTGTTTTTGAAGTCATTAATCATTTAAAAAATAAGATGTTTTTATTTTTTTAGCATCTCATCCATTTCAATATCTTTGCTTTCAGTTACTGATGAGTTATGGACATTTGGAGGAGTCTAATTCCCTTGGGTTTTCCCCACTTCTTGTATTTATATATTGAGATTTGTGCATCTATTGTGGTGAATATCTCTTTCACTTTTATTTGAGGGTCTTCTTAGTGGCTAGCCTTCTTTGGAGCACTTGATTCCCAGCACAACTCAGAGAAAACAAACTGCAATAATGATGAAAACCTAAAGACAAACCAGACATTGACTCCAGTTAAAACCAATTAAAAGGAACACTTATACCACCATTAAAAATTAAAAATCAGCAATAGTAATAAAAACTAAAAGACTAAACATTAATAATAGTTAAAAGTAATAAAAATGGAGGGGATGTGGAAGTGAAAAATGGAAGAAGTAAAATTTTAAAAAGAAAAGAAAAATGGGAAGGGGGAGGAGAGACAAGCAAAATTAAAAATACAATTAAAGGATCACAGACAGAAGTCACCACCATGGACAGAGGCATCCCGCCCACAAACTCCATGACTGTGGATTCTGTACCCTGGCTGCACCACATGACAACTCCAAGTCCACTCTGTATTTTGTTTCTTTTGGGCAAAAAGCAGTAGAGGCAGTGATTAACTGACCCACCTGATCATGAATGAGGCCAGTGCTTGGGGATAGAAGGTAAACCAGGAGGATGAGCAAGTCCAGGGAGAATAATGGGCCAGGCCAGTAGGGCTAGAAAAGATGTAAGGTTTTACTCCAAAAGTGAATCCTTCCAGCTGGTTAGAGTTGAAGAAGAAATCAAGTGCATCACTTGCTGTATTGGAAAGGGTTTCATCAGGAGTCATTACAGGAAGGGGTTCAACTGTATAAGATTGAACCACAGAACAACTAACAACTTCACCTAAGGGTCTCTAGCATTACTTTATCACAATGACAGAGTGAGAGGCAATTGTGAAGAGGTTGCAGGATAGACATAGACCCCTCTCCACCTACAGAAGTTTAAGCTCAGGCTAGGAGAGACACAGAGCCCTGCCCTGTATGGTAAGAAGCCAGCTCCTGTGAATGTGACTTTCACAGGCCATTGGATCTCATGTTGCTGGCCTTAAGTCCAGCAGTCCACTTGAACCCCTGCTACACTGCCTAAATCTGGTTCGAACTAGTAATTTGATTGATTCTCTCATTTACCAGTGTGAACAAGGACATGTTACAGGTTGTCATGGTCCTGGGAGCATCAACAGAGGAGTCTCAGGGGCAAACACACAGGCCATAAAGATAGGAGATAACTGTAACTTGCTGGATTCTAAAACTGCAGATCCTGCAAAGAAACTACTGATTCAAAAATACAGAGCAATTGTTTTCTTTGGACTTATTTTTTTCTTTTTTCATTACATTTGGGGAGAGCTTGAGGTTTTCCTTTTTGCTTTCCCTTTTTATTTTCTTTCCTTTTAATTTTTCCTTTATTTTGCTCTGTACTTTTTTGTTTTTCTTTTTTTCTCATTTGTTCTTTTCTGTTATTTTTATCTATTTCTATTAATTTCTTTTTACTCCTTGATGGAATCCTTTATCTTACTTTTCTCTCTTTCTTTTCATATTCCAATGATTAATTTTTCAAATTTTACTTTTTTCATTCTCCATTCCCAACCCTCTCTATCTTTACTAGTACAACCAGTAAGTTCTATTAAAATTTAGATAGCTAATTTTATGGTGACTATTGAATCCTTTCTATTGTTAGTGGAAGTATAGTCATTGGATTCAGTTGAATGTCAATATTTGGACTGTCTTAATGTTTATACTAGAATTATAGATCCCTTTGCTATGGTTAAGAGTGGTATTTATTGGTTCTTAGGGTATGTCAATATCCAGTTTGATTTTGATGCTGTTGTTTTTGCTGATTTTATTGCTATTGCCAGGGTAGTACTGTTGTTAATAGTAGTTGCTTTTCACTGTATGCCAATATCTGGATTGCCTTTGTGTCACTAACAATACTATGGCCCATTCCTGGAGACATGTGTGCTAGGCTAATTACATTGAAGCCTCCCTTCCCAAATTAATGGGGGTGGTTGGATCTTAGGACAGAGGAAAAGGCCTATACTTTGCCATGCCTAGAGTACATCATGAAAAGCAGACACCAACCAAAGAAGTCTTTATACTCCATAGAAAAAAATCTTTCCACTATAATCAACCCACAAACTCCAGCATACACACATATACACACCAAAAAACAAAACAAAACCACCCCCAAAAAGCAATAGAGGCATGGGAAGAGGAGGTAACAAAAACTCTCAACTTCCCCAAAGCTGATCTATGGGGCATCAGGGGGGAGAAAATAGTAAGACATACACCTGAATTATTCAAAGTGATAAAGAGGAGATAAACATCATTAAGATGCTCAGCAAACTCAAAGAAGATATAACTAAACAGATAAATAGATTTAACAGAATGGTGAGTGACGCTACAGAAGACATTAATAAAAAGTGAGCTGAGCTAAATGAATGATAAAAAACATGAATGATCAGTTTAGCAAAGAATTTGAGTCTCTGGAAAGAAAACAGAAATTCTGAAGATTAAAAATTCTATTCAAAGTATGGACAGCAGCAGTGATCAATGTGTAAACAGAGTATCATAACTGGAAGACGGAGCTGATATCAGTGACTAATTATTCAGAGATACCTTAAAAGCAACAAGAGAGAGCCAGCCATGATGACTCAGGATGAGGTAGGAAGATTGCCATGAGATCGAGGCCAGCCTGGAGCTACATAGGGAGTTCAAGGCCAGCCTGAACTACATAGCAAGACACTGTCTGAAGAGAGACAGGAAGAGGGAGACAGGAAAAAAGGGAGGGAGGGAAGCAGAAGGAACATGAAAAATGGATCCAGTAACTGCTAGATGATGCAAAAAAGACTATGATTAATTGGAATTACAGATATTCCTTGTTTAATGACTGCTCTGACTTATGACCTATCTTTTTTTTTGTGTAGTTCTGTACATCTGGTTTATAGCGCCTCAATGTCTTTTTTTGGTACAATACAGCTTTTTCATACTATGATTCTTGCTGATTATACTGTGTAGTTCAGTACTGTAGTTTTATGTTCTGCTATACATTACAGTACTGCATGTAAGAGTTATGCAAATAAAAGCAAAGTCACCAACTTGGAGTTTCCTTTGACCATGTCTTTGTTTTGAATATTGCACACGCTATTTAAAATTCTTCATTTAGCGACCAATTCATTTAATGACTTAGTTACAGGAACAGAATTTGGTCATTAAACTAGGAATGTCTCTAGTAAAAAATCAGAAGACAACCCAAATGGTATTAAAAATCTGTTTATAGAAACAATAGCAGAAAACATTCCAAATATGGGAAAAGAGTTCAACATGCAGATAACTGAGGTATATAGAACCTCAACTAGCCACAATCAGAACCCATCAGCAACACATCATAGTCAAAATCACAGAAGTCCAAGAAAAGGACTAAATCTTAAAACCTGTTAGAGAAAAGCAACAAATCATTTATAGAGAAAAACCTATTAAACCTATTACAGTAGATTTCTTAATACAAACTTTAAAGGCCAGAAGAGGTTGAAGTGAAATGTTTCAAGTCCTAAAAGATAACTTCCAATACAGACTGATACATTCCACAAAACTATCTTTTCAACATTAGTGAAGAAATAAGGTGATCTTTGCCATGGAAAGAGCTTAAGAAATTCATGACCACCAAACCAGCACTCCAAAAACACCTCAGGATATCCTAGAAAGAGGCAATAATGCTAACAATGCCTAAATGTCTAATAGGATGAACACACCATGCAGGGTTAGCAGTTATGTGGAAAGTTTAGGGAAAAAAAGGGAATCAGTGACAGGAAAATGCAATGACAAGAATAAACCAATACCTTACAGCAACAACTCTCAATATGAATGGTCTCAATTCCCCAGTCAAAAGACACAGATTGGCAGAATGGATCAAGAAACAAAATCCAGGGATATGCTGTATACAAGAAACACATGTAACCCAAAAAGAAATCCATAGACTAAAAATCAAAGGTTGAAAAACAGTATCCCATGCAATGGGAACCTGAGAACAAGCAGAAGTAGCTGAGCTACTTTCACACAAAGTGGACTTCAAGCCACAACTGATCAAATGAATCAAAGAAGGTTGCTATATATTAAGGGAAAAATTCAACAGCAAGAGATAATAATTATAAACATATATGCACCAAACATTGGCATAACCAACTTAATAAAACAAATACTACTTGATGGAAAAGATCATATAAACATTGGCACAGTTATGGTATGAGAATTCAATACCCCACTGTCACAAACAGATAGATCAACTAGACAAAAATCAACAAATATCAGAGTAAAACCAAACCTTTGAACAAATGAACTTAACAGATATCTACAATGTTCCGTCCAACAACAAAATATACATTCTTCTCAGCAGTGCATGGAACTTTCTCCAAAATAGACCGCATATTAGCCAATAAAGCTTGTTTAAGTAAATCCAAAAGAATCAAAATTATACCATACATATTATCAGGTCAGAGTGTAACAAAACTAGAAGTTAGTAGTAAAAGAAACCACAGAAATTAGGCAAACACATGGAAATTAAACAATATACTCTTGAATAATCAACAGGACACAGAACAAAAATCAAGGAAGTAATTAGTTCCTAGAATCAAACAATAATCCCAGTATAACATACCAGACACCCATGGGACACAATGGAAACAGTCCTAGGAGAGAAACTTACAACTGTGAATATGCACATTAGAAAAACAGAGCAAGTCTAAATAGATAATGATGCACCTCAAGGTCCTAGAAAAACAAACAATCCAAATTCAAACCTTGTACAAGGAAGAAAACTATGATGATCAGAGCAAAAATTAATGAAATTAGGACTTAAAAAAATACAAAGAATCAATACATCAGAGTTGGTTCTTTGAATTTTTTTTATTTTTTAAATTTTATTTTAAAGATAGTAAAATCCAACACGACATAACAGAACAAAGTCAACCAAAACAAAGCAGCAGAGCTGGTACAGAACTTCAAAGAAAGATACTATGAAAACAATAGCTACCATAGTATATCTTGTTATCTTCAGAATAGCTGACCATTCCAACAGTTATAGTAGAAATGAACGAAAAACAAAACAGAATAAAACCAATAAAAACAGAATATAAAATAAAGCAAAAAATAATAATAATAATCAGAGTAAAGCAAAACAATGAGAACCATATTGGGCCTCGAAGACAAGATAGAAGAGAATCCCCCATATTTGCTACATTGCCTACTGTCATCTTCCAAAGAGATGCTCAGGTTGCCAGCCCCAGGCCTGCAAAATCAACAAAACAATACTAGCATTTAGTTGCTTAATGTTCCTTAGTTGCTATCAATTTAGCCAGACCTCCAAACAAGCAGGTTGCTTACATGGGGTGGGGGCTGGGGGGGCTGGAGGGGGTTCTCCTTGATTCTACACCCGTGTGCCAGTAGACGTACAGGAAGTGCATGTTTCTCTTCCTGGAGTCCGCGCAGGTCGCACAGTCCCCCAGAAGGCAGATTAGTTGTCCATTGGTCAGAGTCGCTCAGACCCAGCAGGGTGGGTTCTAGAGGGGCCCATTCTCGTTCTCTTCTGGGAGTCCACACAGGTCGCACAGTCCCCCAGAAGGCAGATTAGTTGTCCTCTTGGTTCTTTGAATTTAATTTACTTTATTTTTTATTTTTTATTTTTTTGTAATGGGGATCAAACTCACAACCTCACCTGCCAGGCAGGTGCTTAGGCCACTGAACTAAATCCCCGGCCAGAGTTGGTTCTTCGAAACAGTAAACAAAATAGACAAACTTGTAGCCAATCTTGCTAAAACAAGGAAAGAAAGGACCCAAATCAATGCAATTAGAAATGAAAAAGATGAGATCATAGTGGATACTGCCAACATCCAAAATATTACAAGTAACTACTTTGAAAACCAGTTCTCTAATAAATTGGAGAATTCAGAAGAAATGGATAGATTTCTAAGTATATATGAATTACCAAAATTGACCCAAGAAGATTTCAAAAACCTGAATAATCTGACATAGGCAATGAAATTGAGCAAGTAAAAACAACAAAACAAAACCCCTATCAACTAATAAAATCCCAGGACCCAGTAGATTCACTGCTGAATTCAACAAGAACTTCAGGGAATATCTAATGTCCATTACTCCTCAAACTCTTTAATAATATTGAAAGGAAAAGAGAACTCCCAAAGATATTCCTAGAAGCTAGCATTACCCTGATTCCAAAACCAGGCAAAGATCCAACCAAAAAGGAGAAATACAAACCAATCTTTTTAATGACAAAAGATGCAAAACATCTCAACAAGATACTGGGAAACAAATAATCAAAAAGAGGATATTTTGCAGCGTGTGGAGCACATGCCTGTAATCCCAGCATTTGGAAGGCTGAGGCAGGAGTATCGCCACAAGTTCAAGACTAGCCTAAATTACAGAGAGACCCTGTCTCAAAAAATACTCATTTATGATTTTAAAAACACTGAAGAAAATAGATATAGAAGAACCTTACCTCAATATGATAAGTCCTTTATGACAAACCCACTACCATCATATTAAATGGGAGAAAATTGATAGCTTTCCCTCTAAAATCAGGAACAAGACAAGGATGTCCACTCCTTAATCTAGTACTCAAAACATTAACCAGAGCAAGAGAAATAAAAGGGTTACTTATAGAAAAGGAAGAAGTCAAAGTATTGTTATCTGTAGGTGATATGATTCTCTAAATAGAAGATCCAAAAATTGCCACCAAAAACTCCTAGAATTAATAAATGCAGTAGTGTAGCAAGATACAAAATCAACACATAAAAACCCACTGGACTCAATCCCAGCACTTTTAGACACAACCCCCTCAACCATAGGAGACAGACTTAGCAACTCACCACAAAGGACCTCACCACCATGTCCTCCACAGCTTTAATTCCCTGCTGCCTAAGCTTCTAAGGGGTCTGCGACTAGCCCTCCCCCTCTCCATATGAAGGTCTCTTGCAGCCATCTCCAAACCAGACTCTAAAGTGTCAGAGCTCTGTGAATTCTAATTCCCAGAGTAGCTTGATCCTACACAATAAGCTCCTGGTCACAACTGCTCCTGATCCTACCACTCCCAGTAACAGTGGGTGCTGCTGTGACTTCTTCTCTCAAGCTAGCCTACTGTGAGGAAGGAATCAACTTCAAAGTAAAACCCCACACTGTACTCACAGTTTAGAATAACCATGGGGTTTTCCTGATACTCTGTTGTTTATCACTGGGGCTGCTGGTCCTCTCTGGACTGACCTTGTGCTTACAGATTCAGGTACTTCCCAACCCAGCTGGGCTTTGTGTTCCAGAATGTTCATTCTTTTCTTTACATTGTTTTCTGTTTCTCCATGATAATTTCCCTGTTGGTTTTTAATTCATTCGTGCAGCTCTTCTCTTTCTCCTAAGTAGTTGTTTTCTAGATGTCTTGATTCTAGATCCCAGAGAAGCTATGATCAATTTCTAATCCACCATCTTGATTTTTCCATATATGGTTCTTATTATGTTGAAGTGAGTTTCTTTTATATTTACTTGGTTGAGAGTGCTTCTAATATCATGAATGGATGTTAATTTTTTTCACACTTTTTTCTGCAACTGTTGAGATGATCATGTGGTCTTGACTTTTAATTCACTGCACGCTGGTTCATACTGACTGAATTGCACATTTTGAACCATTTTCACATCCCACAGGTAAATCCCCCTTGGTCGTGGTGTATCCTCCCTTTAGTGTCTGTTGAATTTGATTTGTTAGCATTTTACTGAGGACTGTTGCATTTATGTCGATGAGGAATGTTGGTCTGTAGTTTTCCTTTCCTGAATTGTCTTTTTCTGGCTTTGGTATCAGAAAGATGGTAGCCTCATGAGTTTGGAAGTGTTTCGCCCATTTTGGGGAATAATTAAAGAGTGATATTAATATCTTTTTTAATGTTTGTTTGGTGGGAGTTATTGATGAAGCCATTGTGTCCTGGGCTTTTCTAAAGTACGAGGTTTTTTATTACTGATTCAGTCTTCTTGTGGGTTATTCGTCTGTTCAGATTTCCTACTTCTTGACTCAGTCTTGATAGGTTGAACATTTCTAGTAATTTATTCATTTTTCTAGATTACACAATTCTTTGGTCTAAAATTGTTCTTAATAGTCCCTTATGATACTTTTTATTTCCTTTCATCACTGAATTTATTTGCTATCTCATTTTTCTTAATATATCTAAGGGTTTGTCAATTTGTCTTTTGTTTTTTTGATTTTTTGGTTTTTGGGTTTTTTTTTTTTTTTTTTTTTTTTTTTTTTTTTTTTTTTTTTTTTTTTTTTTTTTTTTTTTTTTTTTTTTTTTTTTTTTTTTTTTTTTTTTTTTTTTTTTTTTTTTTTTTTTTTTTTTTTTTTTTTTTTTTTTTTTTTTTTTTTTTTTTTTTTTTTTTTTTTTTTTTTTTTTTTTTTTTTGCGGCACTGGGGATTAAACTCACAATCTCCCACCTGCCAGACAGGAGCTTGAGCCACTGAGCCAAATTCCCAGCCCTGGTTTTTTGAGGCAGGGTCGCACTATGTAGCTCAGGCCGGCCTTGCGCTAGCGATGTAGCCCAAGCCGGCCTCGAACTCACAACGCTCCACCTACCTCAGCCTCACGAGTCCTGGGATTAAAGGCGTGCGCCACCACGCCCGGCTTCAACTTGTCTTTTGAAAGAGGCAACTTTTGTTTTTTCTGTTTTCCTATTCTTTTATTTTTGGTTTACTCTTTATTATTTTCTTCCATATGCTAATTTGGTCTTAGATTATTATTCCTTTTCTAAATCCTTGAATTGCAAACATTGGCTGTTTATTTGAGTTTTTTTTAACTTCTGTACTCCAGATTTTTTTATTTTGATGGTATTTACATAATATAATTTTAATCACTAAGTTCTTCCTCATCTTTGAAACATGTACTTTTCTCTATCCTCCAGTGCCTTGGATCATCCGCAGTTGAGAGGCCTCCTACGCTGGGTTTCCATTTGTTTTGTTCTTCAATTTTGGTTTGCCATGGCTCAACTGAGACTGTCAAGAGCAGGATCCCCCCTTTCTCTTCCCTTTCTTCTCCATCCTCACTTACTTCTGTGTTAGAGATTTTCTTTTCATTTCTTTTTTCCTTTCTTTTTTGGAGGCTCACATTCTTCAAGCATATTTTTCAAATAGGCTTACTTAGTGTCCAGAGGCCACTAGATTGATCAAAGTAGTCTCGCCCTCAGATGAAGAATTCAGCTACACTCCACTGTCAGTAGCAACACTTGCCTGTATCACTCAACCAAATAACTGTTGTTCATGGCTCCAACGAAGTTTTGTGCAGTCTTTATCTTAAAGAAAAAATAATATAGATGCAACCCTTCACTAGTTACTCTTCATAGTATCTTTGTCTTTCATTATAGCAACCTTCACAACTTTGCATAGTTGGAAAATATCGAGTGCAAATCATTGTCTGTCAGGGAGTCGGGTGAGTTGAATACAGAGCGTGCTCTTACCTGTGGGGGCGCAACTCTGACTTTTCCTTGTCCCGCTCAGTGGCCTCTCCATTCTGTGCCAGGCAGGGGTCAGGCAGAGGCTAAGTAGTGGCGGCGGCAGCTGAGCGTCTTCTCTCTTTCATCCTGGGCCCCAGAGATGAGCCTCTGTCATCCTTCTTAAGTGTTCATCAGTCTGAACTTTCCTCTCAGTATTGCTTTCTTCCTGCCTCCCGTAACTGTTGGGATGTGTGTGTTCATTTTTACTTGTCCCAAGATATATTTCAAATTTATTTTGATTTCCTCTTTGACCTAATGATTGTTCAAAAGTATGTTGTTTAGTGTCCATGGATTCGTGAATTTTCTGTCATTCATTCCTAGTGCCCCTCCACCGTAATTGTAAAAGATACTTAGTATGATCTCAATCTTAAATTCATTAAAACTTGTTTTGTGACCTAACATGATCAGGGAGAATATTCATGTGTCCTTAGGAAGAATGTGTGTCTTTCTGCTACTGGATGGAAATTTCTGTATATGTCTGGTTCATTTTGTCTGTCATGCTTTTTAAGTCAGCTACTTCTTCCTTGTTTGGATGGTCTAGCTCTTCTTGCAATTTGGGTTGTAAGGTCTTCTACTGTTACTGTACTGTCAATTTTTCCTTAAGATCTGTCAATATTTGCTCTAATTTAGGTGCTCTAATGTCACATGCATATATATTTACAGTGGTATCTTCCTGTTGAATTGATAATTTTATCATTGTATAATGGCATTCTTTATAATTAGTAAGAGTTTTTTTTTCTTAGCCTATTTTGTCTAATATGTCCCATCACGCATCCCTTCTTTGGTTACCATTTGCATTAAATATCTTTTTTCTATCCCTTCATTTCCAGTCTATATGTGTTCTTAAATTTAAAGTAAGCCCATAGACAATTGATTTTTAAAAACTCAAACATTCCATTATTTTGATTGGGGGATTTAATCCACCCATAATTAATTGGGGAGGGTGTTTAAACCCAGGGCTATAGCACAAACTACATCCCAACTACCACTACCTCCTCATTTTTTTGAGATAGGTTCTTGCTAAGTTGCCCAGGCTGGCCTCAAACTTGTGACCCTGCTACCTCAGCCTCCCTGAGTTCTGGGATTACAGATGTGGGCCACCACACATAGCTAAAATAATTCTCGACAAATGGACTACTAGTATCTCCATTTTGTTGTTTTCTATCCATTTTGTCATTGTTTGCTCCTTTTTTTCTGTCCTGATGTCTTCTGTTATTTGATTTTTTACAGTGAATTGTTTTCCTTTTTTGTGTATCTATTATAGGTTTCACTTTTGTGGTTATCAGGATGCATACAGAAAATAGTTATAACTGTTTATTTTAAGTTTAGAGCAATTTAACTTCAACTACCTATTAAAACTATATTTTTACTCTGTCTTCCACATTTTGTGTTCTTGAAGTCAGAGTTTACTTCTTTTATGTATTATATCCATTCATAAATTTTTGTGGTTCTAGTTATTAACATTTTTGTCTTTTAACTGTTATACTAAGGTTAAAGTAATTTACACGCAATCATTATAGTGCTACTTTATTCTGTAATTGTATATTGATTTTTATCAGTGATATTTATACTTCCATGTTCTTTTTTAGTGTATGTTTGTTTCAGTTTGAAGACTATCCATAAGCATTTCTTGTAAGGCATGTTTAGTGGTGATAAACTCCTACAGTTGTTGTATAGGAAAGACTTTCTCCCTAACTTTTTTTGAAATGGCTATCTTGTTATGTTACCCCACCTGGCCCTGAACTCCTGGGCTCAAGCAATCATCCACTTCAGCCTCCCAAGAGGGTAGGACTACAGACAAGTACCACCATGCTTGGCTTCTCCTGCAACTAAAGGGTAGCTTAATGTAATATATTCCCCCTGACACAGAACTACAGCATAGTTTTAGGCAGAGAACTTATTCTATGTTGTATTCTTAGTTGTCAGTTTTTTTTTCTTTTTAGTACATTGAATATATTATCTCTTTCTCTCATACATGATGATTCACTTTTTCGTGTTTTCCATGAAGTTCTCTAAGTCTTTGATTTTTGAAATTTTAATTATAATGTATCTCAATGAAAACCTCTTCATGTTAAACCTCTTCAGGGTCCTTTGGGCTTTTTAAATATGGACACTTGTTTCCCCAATTAGGATGTTTTTTGTTATTATTTTTCTCCTATTTTCCTCTTTCCTTCTAGTACTCCCATATATTAGTTTGCTTGATGATGTCCCATGACCCTATAGAATTTCTTCAACTTTTTCATTTTTTTCTATTTTGCCCACAATTGAAAAATTTCAAATGACTGTATTCATATTCAATGATCCTTCTTGATCAAATCTGCTGATGAGGCTCTACTGTCTTTTTCCATTTCAGTCATTGTATACTTTGGTTTCAGTATTTCAGTTCATTCACTTTTTATGATTTTTTTTTTTTCAGCACCGGGGATTGAACTCACAGCCTCATGCCTGCCAGACAGGCGCTTAAGCCACTGAGCCAAACTCCCAGCCCTAGTTTTTGAGGCAGGGTCGCACTATGTAGCTCAGGCTGGCCTTGCACTAGTGTTGTAGCCCAAGCCAGCCTTGAACTCACAACGCTCCACCCACTTCAGCCTCCCGAGTGCTGGACTTCTTATGATTTTAATCTTTGTGAAACTTCTCATTTTGTTCATGTATTATTTCCCCAAATTTTGTTGAGTTATCCATCTGTGGTTTTAGGTAGTTCTCTGGAGTTCTTCAAGGCAATTATTTAGAATTTATATTCTGGTAATTTATAGATCTCCTTTTCTTTGGAGTTACTGGAAATGTATTATGTTCCTTTAGAGGCATTGTATTTCCTTAATTTCTCGTGTTCCTTGTTGTACTGGTGTCTCATTTGAAGATGCTGTCATGATATCCAGACATTAAGGATGGCTTCAGTAGGCAAATCTTTCATTCATAGGTGGGCACAGGGTGCTGGCTGGGTGTGTGGGGAGTCATAGTGGTTCTGGCTTTAGGGGTACCAGTGTAGGAGGGTATAGTGACTCCAGTGCCAGTAAGGCAGAGCAGCATGGTCTCTGGATGGCTCTGGCAGCTGGAGTCCAGGACAGTGAAGACCATGGAGGTCCTTGGCAGTGAAGTCAGTGGGAATGTGCAGTGCCAGCGAGGGTCACTGGGATCATTGTTGGTAAAAGCTGCTGGGGTCCTCCTGCTACTTTTTCCCCTGTAGAGGAACCTGTGGCAAAGGGAATTTTCTCATCCCTAATGTGTACCATTCTTGGAGATGGGGTGACACAAGAAAAATGGAATTATTCTTAATCTTTTCTAAGTTGTTGAGTTTTGTGTTGTATGTGGTTGCTGCTTCCCCTTATTTGAACTCTGGGGTTCTCAAGAGCTATCTGAGTCCATGGAAAGCTGCTAGATCATTGTTTTTTGTGAGATTCATGGACTAGGACCTCCTAGTCTACCATATTGCTGTTTCTCCCGATCAATCCATCCTGAGATCATTGCTTTTCTAGCTACACTTTGGTTCCAATTTTAGGAAAATGTGGACAGAGCAGTAACCTTCCTATCTATAGGGAGCAGCTGCCAAAGTTTTTTGGGCTACTCATTCCCCTGCATTCAAGTTCGTCCCTGCTATTGTCTGTAGACAGTTCCATTGTCATTGCAGCAAAATGGGCTCCTGTCTCCTTGGCCCAAAGTTTCAGACTCTCCCAAGATACTGAAGTTCAGATTTTCCAAGTCATCATTTTCTCATCCCTCAAGCCCCAGCCTTCTGAGACCATCATGTTCCTTAGACAGCAGAGTCAGGGAGAAGTTTGCTAATGAGGCTCTGGGGCTTTGGATCAAGCCAGACCCTTAAGTGGGCCCTAGGAAACCTATTAGGTAACTCTTTCCTTACTAGAGTAAGTGCCCCCTCCTTATTGAGAATAGAAGTTGAATGATCAGGGGTGACAAGGGATAAAGATGTAATAGAGATAGTCTGCTCTCATTTTCTACAAAGTCTTACAGTTGACTCTGTTATTTTACTATTTTTGTTTATAGATGAGTTGGTCTTTTGTCTGGACCTTGAAGAATGAGTAAATTTCCAGGTAGGAAATGGAAATTTTGATATCAGAGAAGTACATGAAAGATCAGGGGGAAATGGATGAGCACGGCATATCCAGGTTTCTGTGTGACTTATGACTTAAAAGTAAAGATTGAGGCCTAAGATATTGGAAGGTAAGACCACAAAGCTATCGGGGCTTTGTGATGAGTAGAACTTAGGTTTCTAACCTGAATCCAGCTCCCCTCCTCCTCCATCCTGATGTGATCTCTCCTTCCCTCAGGAGTCACTGTTAGTATTTCTATTCCTTCCAGGACAGGAGGGTGGGCAGTGGGCTTGGCCAGCCAAAGATCTGCGAGTTGAAGAAGGTTGGGATTCAGGGTATGGTGGTCCTACATCTGGACATCTTTAAATGAATCTCACATACCACAGTCTTCCCCTCCAGGAATAACATGGAAGGTAACTCTTTGTAGGGTGTGATAGAGGTATGCGCCATCATGCCTAGCTTGGTTCTGCACCTCTTTGTCTCTATGTATACTTTGAAGTCTGCTTCTTTCCTTTTTTCTTGTGGGTGGGAAAGATGCAAACAGACCAGAGGAATACATAGTGAGGTAGCTCTCCTTACACAAGAGCATAGACTGAAATCAGACAGCTGGAGACAAATACCAGCTTAGGGAGAAGCTATGTGACCCTCTTTAACAACTCTATCTCTTTAAGTCTCAGCTTCCTCCTCTATAAATAATAATGCCTATTACAGAGCTGTCTTGTAACTACTAGAATAAAACTATATATAAGTAACATTATGGCTTGTCTTCATGTTACAAGCCTGTAATCCCAGCAACTTTGGGAGACTGAGGCAGGAAGACTGCAAGTTGATCCCAGCATGGGCAACTTGGCAAGACTTTGTTGCAAAAATAAAAAATAAGAAGGGCTAAGGATCTTGCTCAGTGGTAGAGCACCCCTGGGCTCAATCCCCAGTAGGAAAAAAGAAGAAAAGAAACAAGGGATACAGAGTGGGCGGGAGGGCATGCAGAGTGCCTCGTGCTTAGAACAGCATTTGCACAATGTAAGCACTCAATAAACAGCAGTCATAGTCATAGTAGCAGTAGTAGTAGTTGTCATTCTGTCGTTTCACTACCATGAGTGCTTTGGGAACATGGGGACATTACTAATGAAGGGTAAGCATGAGGCAATGTTAGTCTGGGAAAGCAAGGAGGAAGAACTGGGGCCAGGGGAGGGGGATGAGAGATCAGAGCTGGACGTGTAGAAGCACCTGGGTCTTGGTGTCAAAACAGTAAGTAAATGTGATCCTGTGTTCTGTCTGCCTCAGCTACCCTTATCTGCACACTCCCTTCTCTGTCACCCTCTACTTATTTCATCTTTCCAGATAAGTCTCCCACTCACAGGGTGTTGGCTTTGTTTGTTTGGTTAGTTGCTTTGTGGCACTAGGGATTGGACCATGGGCTTTCACACTGAGTTACTTCTCCAGTCCTTTTATTTTTTATTTTGAGACAGGTCTTGCCTACTTGCTAAGTTGCCCAGGCTGGGTTTGAACTTGCACTCCTCCCGCCTTAGCCTCCCAGAGAGCCTGCATTATAGGTGTGCACCACCATGCATGGCTTCAGCTAGGGTAAAAAGTAAACAGAGCATAGTGAGTAGGAAACAGAGAAAGGACTGAGCACATCCCAATATTTTGGTATTCTTTAACTCATTAGTGCTTGCTAAATGCAGGGACCACTGTGCAAGACGGTGTCCATGCAAAGCAATCATTAAAAATCCTGAGGGACTGAGGATGTTGCTGAGGTTTGATCAGATAAAACAAAACCCTCTAAGATCTGACATCCGGTAACTGAAAGAGCTGAAAGCAATATGCAGATATACATGCACCCACAGCTCCTGCAAGTTCTATGGATCATGCTGGCTCAAAGAAGAGCAGAAGAGAGGCTCTTGCCCTCTACGAGCAGGAACACTAGATCCTGGGGTGATCTCTGGACCCCAGAGCCTGAATTCCACATCAAGGAGACAGATGAGAAATCTGAGATCCAGAGAAAAAGATGTGACTTGAGCAGCATCACATGCGTATCAGAGGCCAGGTACAACCAGACCCAAACCTCTGCTCCAGCTCCAGACTTCTCCAAGGCCAGCCCAAAGCTAAAGGAAGCTGACCACATCCTGAAGTTCGTTGTATCCTGGCATGCACATGTGCAAATGGGAATGGTGACAGAGCTGGAAAAAGCTTTCTTTTTTTCAACACTTGGGATTGAATCCTGGGCTTGTGCAGGCTAGGCAAGAGCTCTACCACTGAGCGATACCCTCAGCCCTTTAAAAATTTTTGAGACAGCGTATTACTAAGTTGCCTGGGCTGGTCTTAGACTCAAGATCCTTCTGCCTCGGTCTTCAAGTTAGCTAAGACTATAGGTATGCACTACCATGACAGGCTGGAAGAGCATTCTTGATATGTATATTAACCATAAGGCCCTTCTACTGATTTGTCAACAGTATCAACCATACTGTGCCTAGTTTAACATCCCTGCTTACTGATTTCCAATTCTAAATTAAACCAGCGTCTTCAAAAGTCTTTATGGGCTCTAAACACATTAAAACATCTTTTTAAACAAATTTTTAACTGGTACATAAAAACAAAATTATACATATTGATGGGGCACCACATGATTGTTTCAATACATTATGTAATGTTTAAATCAAGCATTTCCATCTCCTCATACACTTATCACTTCGTTATGGTTAAAACACTGTACTGGAGTCAGATGTAGAAGAGTGCAAAATGTCTGTCTGCGCACTGGAGACCCAAAGGATCCAGTCAAAGGCCTGGAGCCCACAGCAATGTCCAGTGCAAGTCCATATCAGGAAGCCGAAGGATCCTCAATGGGAGACCGAGGGAGCTGCACCGGAAAGGCCCAAGGGCCAGTGCTGGAAGCTGAAGCATCTGTGCCGAAAGGCCCAAGGATCTGAGCCAGAAGGTTGAGGGATCTGCACTGGAAGCCAGGAGATGATGCCCAAGATGAAGATGAGGATTGAAGCTCCCCAGAAGGAAGAGAACAGCCAAACACCTCCAAAGAAAAGCAGTTGCAATGAAGTTCCTCCCAGAAAGATCATGGATCTTGTGGTTCTTGGTGCAGTGGCTATTGGTCTGAGCTCTACAAAAATGACCTCAAAGTGCTATCAGCCTTCATGAGGAGGCCAGGATATTTACCATTGGTTAAATATCAAGGGACAGCTCCAGTGGCAATGTATCATCACATCAGCCCTCTCTGACAGTTTCATGGCCTTGCCGGACATCCACCATCGTAGGTAGTTGTGGAAGCAGTGATCCAACCTAGCCATCCCAGGCTTCTTGGAGAGATAAGCTCAAGTTAGCTTGCCATGGAGGAAATTACTAAGGATCAGGGGACGGAAAGAGAAAGGATAGGAGAAGAATGTGTTGCTTAGCTGATATACAACATTTGGTGGCTGTGTGGGGAGATAGGCATGATTCTAGTGGTTTTGGGAAATACCTGCCATGAAGATGATTAATTACATGTCCCCATCGGAGGTTGACAGTAACATTAATAATAAATCCAAGGAGCCAAACATGGTGTTACACTCCTGTAATCCCCCCACTCTGGGAGGCCGAGACAGGAGGATCACAAGGTTGAGCCCAGCCTTGGTACCTTATCAACTTAGTGAGCGCCTGTTTCAAAATGTAAAATAAAAAAAAAAAAAAGAGTTGGGGACATAGCTCAGTGCAAAGGCCATGGACTCAATCCCTCATACTGCAAAACAAGCCCAGGAAAGAATCCAGCAGAATGTGGAACAACTGGCTGGGGTAGAGAGTGGGGGCTGTGACTCTCTGAATATACAGGGCCAGAAACTTGGGTCACAAACATCAAGTAGGAGCATGAAGAAGAAGCACAAATCTGGGAGAAATGAGGATTGAGTAATTAATGCCTTTACTTACAATAATTCAGCAAACAACTCAGACAAATACAACTCAAAGCTTTGATTCCAGGAAACAGTTTCATGGCACTGCCTTAACAACTGTAGGATCAGAGGGCGACACTGATCCGCCAGGGGAATAGACGTCGTCACCCAGGAGGTGGTCTGTGAATGGACCTTGAGGGATGAGTGGAACGTTTCCTGGTAGGTAACGCAGGGACCCTGGGGGAATTCCCGGAAGTGAGGCCAGGATGTGTGAAACACTGGTACACACAGGAAGTGAGTGCTCCAAGTAGCCAGGATGTGGTGTGCAGGGGAGAGAGGTTTAAGTGAAAGCTGGAAGCCACATTGCAAAGGTGTGACAGTGCTGTACTAAATAGCATGGACTAATCCTGAGAGCAAAGAAGGGGAAACTAAGAGAGTAACTGATATCTGGAGTTGAGGGAAGGTCCTACTAGTTAGTGGTAGGAGAAAGTGATTAGGAGGCCGACTAGGGCCAGAGGCTCTGCTATGAGTAGGTCGTAGTCATCGAGGATTACAAGAGGAGAGGAAAGCAGAGAGATATGAGGTTAATTAGGGAGGGCCAGTGATGCAGGTGGTAAAGGAATTTACCAAAAGACAATAAGAGTTTGTTCAGATCAGAGAGCCCTATCAAGAGGGACAGTGTGACAGTTTCCAAGAATAGAACTGTGCCACAAGGGTGAGAGGTCAGAGTTTTTATAAGGGATTGAAGACGTGGGAAAGGTCTGAGATAGCAAATATAATACATTGGAAATGCATTTTCCTGGGCCTCTTGTTCCTTGTAAATCTCCCCCAAGACACCTGCATCATAATTGAAGTTGTGCATCAAAGCTGCGAATGGACAAGGTCGCAGAAGGTCCCTTCTCGCTGGGAGATTTAGTTTTATCTCACGCTGCTTTTGGTCAGTGTTAGTGCCTTCTCTTGTGGCTTTCAGGGGGGTGGATTTTGCTGCTGATGTTTAAACCTTTTTCTTGCCAATGGATGATCACTTTTGTCAGGATATGTGTCCAGTTGTACTTGAAAATGCGGGACAGAATTAATCCAGAGCGACTTCCTGGTTTCCAATCTTAGCGCTGGGCCAGCTCCATTTGCAGGAGGAGCAGCAGTCCAGGCTTGAAATCATGGATTGAGTTTGGCACAGGCAGAGGTGGAAGCACAGAGAAATGCTTAGGGGGCCCCCGAGTCACACTGGTCTGCAGCGAGGAGGAGGGACTGGGTCTTGAGACAGATGTGGGAGTTTTTTGGCTGAAGCTCTTGCTCGACCTAAGGTGGCCGTTGCCCCAGGGAGAGGGCAGACTCTCCTCCCTGGTCTTTCCCTTATAGCAGAGTCAGAAATGTCAGGCCCTGGATTACTAAGGGCTTGTCCTGAATCCAGCTAAGAAGAAATGGTAAAAATAAGTAGAACCAACCAACCCTGGGCTGGTGAAAAGAGGTATGGTGTGGTTCATGTGCATAGATCTGAGAGGTGACATCTCCCCTGAGAGCCACAGTTAGAGATGGAGTCAGGAGGGCCTCTGTGAACAACAGAGCCTAACTCTGCCCAAGCCCCTTAATCCTTGTGGCTGTCTGAGGACTGCCTGCCTCTGCCACTCAGCCCACACACCACCAAAGAGGTTCCTGGTGAGAAACCCGAGCCTTTTCAGACATCTTTCCACGCTGGTTGCTCAGCCCCTCATCCTCAGCAATACAAGCTGAAAAGCAATGCCCGACTCCTTCCAAACAGACCAGGGTTTGAGAGGGCTAGACAGAAGCCAGGCACAGTGGCCCATGCCTGTAACCACAGCGCTCTGGGAGGCTGAGGCAGAAGGATTGCAAGTTCAAGGCCAGCCCAGGCAATTTATCAATTTAGCGAGATTCTGTCTCAAAAAAATAATAAAAAGGGGCTGGGCTTGTAGCACAGTCTGGGACCATGGGTTCAATCCCTAGTCCTGCTAAAAAAGGAGGGGGAGAGGAAGGAGCAGGAGGAAAAGACTGGGGAAAACTTGGAGGGCAGGGGTGACAGGGCTCAAGAAGAAACCAGGACTTCTGGAATCGCACAGGTTAGGGGATACCAGCAGGAAAGGTAGACAATGGCTTGGAACAGCTGAGTTCCCAGAGGATGTTAGATAGCAGAGGAGGGGTGGAAAGTACTAAGTCTCTGAGCGAAGTAGAGAGGGCCCTAGGGAGCAAGGATTGGACCCCAGAGGGCTGGCATAAGGTTCTCAGGCTCAAAAGCATCAAAGACCCATTTCCCGGGAAAGAAGTGTCCCTTTGACTCTGCCTGGTCCATATGCCTATCTTCCCTCAGGTCCTCCCACGAGCCCCTGGTCTGAGCCAAACTGGACTGCACCACAGGAGTTCATAATCCTGGGCTTCTCTGGGTGGCCCCCGGGCCTCCGCGTGCTGCTCTTCGCCCTGCTCCTGCTGCTCTACCTGGCCACGCTGGCAGGGAACCTGCTCATCCTGGGGCTGGCCCTGGCCGAGCCTGCACTGCACACACCCATGTACTTCTTCCTGGGTGCACTGTCAGCTGTGGAGGTGGCCTACACACTGGTGCTCACCCCGCGCATGCTGGCTGGCTTCCTCCTGCCTCCCGGGGGCCAGGCTGTGGCCTCTTCCACCTGTGCTGCCCAGATGGGCCTCTTTGTGGCTCTGGGTGGCTCCGAGTGTCTGCTGCTGGCCACCATGGCCCTGGATCGCTACCTGGCCATCTGCCACCCTCTCTACTACCCTCAGCTTATGACCACAGAGGTCTGCTGGGCCTTTCTGGCCTGCTGCTGCATGGGCGGCTCAGTCTTGGCAGTAGGCCTCACCACCACCATATTCCAGCTGCCCTTCTGCCATGGTGGCCTTGTCAACCACGTCTTCTGTGACCTCCCAGCCGTGCTGGTGCTGGCCTGTGGGAACCGGGAGCTGCAGGAGCACGTGCTCCTGGTGGCCTGCCTGCTGCTGCTGGTGCTGCCCCTGTTCCTGATCCTGCTGTCCTACACCAGGGTGCTCGTGGTCATCCTGGGGGTTGGGGATGCTGCAGGCCGCCGCAAGGCCTTCAACACGGTGGCATCCCATCTCACAGTGGCCGTGCTCCACTATGGCTGTGCCACAGCCATGTACGCCAGGCCCCTGAGCAGCCGCTCCCTGGAGGACGACAAGTTGGTGTCGCTCATCTACATCAACCTCACCCCGCTGCTGTACCCAGCCATATATACACTGCGCAACCGGGACATGCAGGGTGCCCTGCAGCGGGCCGTGAGCCAGAAGACACCAGGAACAGCCCCCCAGGGTGAGCTCACCTAACCCAGGACGTCAGCTGCTGACATTTCCCCTGCTGATGGGAATCTCCCCACTCAGAGCTGTCTGGGGCTCCCCAGTGCTCACTGGAAAGAAACCCGCGGATGGCATCTGAGGACCTCAGAATCCAACTCTTATGTAGCTCAGTGTCTGCTGACATTTTGAACCAGATAGCTTTTTGTGGTGGGGAACACTATACACTGTAGGGTATGCAGCCGCACCCCAGGCCTCGCTTACCACATGCCAGCCCTGAGACGTGACAATCAAAAATGCTGCTGGAGGACTGGAGTGTACCTCAATGGTAGAGTGCTTGCCTAGCAGGGCACAAGGCCCTGTGTTCAAACTGAAAAAAAAAAAAGTCATTGGACACTACCCATAGGCTCCCTGAGGGGAAAATAACTGCTAGTTGAGAACAGCTGCTCTACGCCTAGCCACACAGTATCTTCTGCAGAGAAACAAGTCCTGCTGTACAAGTTTTCGGAAGCATTCCTTACTGACAAAGACTGGAAACAAATGCCCGCAAATGTGCACTAGGTAAAAACAACTCATGGAGGACCACCATGTGGCCTACCCCCAGGCCCAAGTGTGACTATGTTTACTTGTGAGCAGTGCAGGCTGTACAGAGGTGACTTCCCTAAATTGGTTCTCAGTTTAATTAGTGAATCTGGCTGAGGCTGTGTATGTGTCTTCACTGTTAGTCATCAGTGGGCATGGTTGAGCTCAGATAGACGAGCTGGGATACCATAGGACTAAGATATGAGATAACATCTCCACTGAGGCCTGCATGAATCCAGAGGAAAATTCCTCCCCAGAACTAGCTGCAAAGCAGGTTACTTGTTAACTGTAACCTAAATCTGGCTGTTCCTGTCCCTTCTGCAAGAATGCTTTGTTCCCTGTTACAAGTCATGCCACTTGTCTAGCACATCCAGCCACAATCCTCTCACCATTTTCCTCAATGAATAAATACCAAGGCTCTGGGTGTCTGGTGGCCTTTGTTCCCAGAGAACAACTGGTCGTCCCAGATCCCTGCTGCACCCTGTCTCTTGCTCTTTCTTCCCACCATGCACCGTAACTCCAGACAGCAGATTGGAGTCCACAGCAGGAATCTTCAATAACTTGTGGCATATTTGCATAATGAAATACAGTAATACCTTGGTTCACAAATGCTTCTATTCTCAAACTCTGCGTCAGGTGATGAACACAAACACGGTCATCTTCCCTAGAATCGTGGAATGAATTAAGTTCATGAACCAAGGTAACACTATACTACACAACTGTGTAGTACACAAAAGGATGAACTACAGCTCTCAACTGAAAAGGACACCACAGGTATAAAATTAAGTGTAAGAAGTGAGACCCAGAGAACGCTTACCATGTGGTTCTACCCAAAGGGCAATGACAAACTAATTGATGGTGGCTGATGTCCTAAGAATGCTTACTTGGCCACCATCGGAAACCTTGCTTCCCACAGGCAGCCAGCACAGGCAAAGAAATGCAGCTAGACCGGCCCCTGCACGCCTGTCACCACTGCTGGAAAGCTTGCCTCCCTTAGGTAACCAGCACAGGCAGGGAGAAACAGCCAGATATGCCCTGTGTGTCCACAGGCTGCTTCCTTTGGGCAGCCAGCACCCACCAGGAGAATCACAAACCCACCCCTGTGTACCTGCCACCATTGGGGGAGTCCCAGTGTAGACACGCCAGGCTGAGAGAAGCAGCAGCCCTGCCACCAGACATCTCTGGCCATCGGGGAAGCTTCAGTGTAGCTGTACAGATCTGGAAAAGCCCACCCCATGCCCTGCTACCTCCCTGGCAACCCAGATTCAGAGAAACCCAGGTGCTTGACCCATTCCCCTACACCGTGGAGAGGCAGCCAACATGGGAAGTGCCTCAAACCCCACAACCAGCTTGTTAGGAGGAACCCAGGAAAATGTCAACACAAAGAAGCAAAAGACAATCTCAGACCTCCAGCCCACACAGAACAAGTCTGGGAGATACAGTCATGAAAGAAAATGGAAGTTACATACCTGAAATCTCCAGGAGGATAGCAACTGAAGTAAAGAAACAACTTCACAAGACTGTACAAGTAATCAGATCAGAAATAATGTCTCAGGTAAAAGAAGAAATCACAAACATAATGAAAGAATTGCTGAGCATATCTAAAAAAGATATAGATAAAAAAGAGGAGCACAGGAAAATGATGGAAACCTTGAATGAACAATATTGGAAGGAATTATAATGCAGATTCAAAGAGATACCCCCAAAATTAAAAAGTCAATCAAAAGCTGGCAAAACCACTTGAAAGAGACTGAGAATAGACTTTCAGACCTTGAAGACAAGATCACAGCTAGCAATCGGGAAAGCAAAGATCTCTTAAAAACAACAAGGAACCAGGAAATAACAATTCAACAGCTGCAAGACGACATAAAGAAAAATAATTTAAAGTGATAGGTATTGGCAAAAAAGCAGGGGTTAATACAAATGACATAAAAAGACTATTTACAGAAGTAATAGCAAAAAACTTTCCAAACATGGGAAAAGCATGTGGCATACAGATAAATGAGGCATATAGAACTCCAACTAGCCATAACCAAAATAAATCTACACCCAGGCATATAATAATCAAGATTCCAGAAATTCAGCACAAGAACAAAATATTAAAAGCTGTTAGAGAAAAGAAATCACCTTGTAAAGGAAAACCCAACTGAATCATGGCAGACTTCTTAACACAAACCATCAAGTCAAGAAGAGTTTGAAGTGTTTTGAGTCTTGAAAGAAAACAACTTCCGAGTTCGAGGCCAGCTTGGGCTACAACATGAGTGAGGCTGGCCTGAACTACATAGTGTGACCCTGTCTCAAAAAACTAGGGCTGGGAGTTTGGCTCAGCAGTTTATGCACCTGCCTGACAGGTGTGAGGTTGTGAGTTTGATCCCTGGTGCCACAAAAAAAAAAAAAAAAAAAAAAAAAAAAAAGAAGAAGAAGAAAACAACTTCCAGCCCAGACTGATGTACCCTGCAAGTCTTTCTTTCAAAATTTATGGAAAAATAAGATACTTCCATGATAAAGAACAACTGAAGGAATTCATGACCACCAAACCAACCCTAGAGAGTGCTGAAGGGTATTCTAAAGAGAGATAAAGATGACCGTGCTTCCAGGAACAGCAGCAGAGAGGGATCACCAAATACAACAGGCAACTAAATATGGGAGAAAAGTGAAAGGCCAACAGCAGGAGGATAGCATGGCAGAGACAAACCAATGCATGCTGGTTGTAAACATTAGTGTAGATGGCCTCAATTCTCCAATAAAAAGAAACACAGGGAGAATGCATCAAGAACAAGATCCAACAAGGAACACATTTAACTCAAAAGGAAATTCATAGACTGAAAATCAAAGGAAAGAAAACAATTGTTCCATGTGACAGGAAACCAGAAAAAAGCAAGGGTAACTTGCCCATCAACTGCAGAATGGATAAGAAAGATACGGTATTTTCATACAATGGAAAGCTACTCAGCTATAAACTAGAATAATCTCAAAGCTCTGGTAGGTAAATGGATGTAACTGGAGCTCATGCTTATGGGTGAAATGATTTGGACTCATATGGGTGAACACCAAGTTATCTCCCTAGCATAAAAAACTGAAGGAGTTAGTGGGATCCAATAAAGCACAATAGATATTATGAAAGTGATAGGACAGGAAACATCTAAAAAGGGAAAGTGATAACCACTGTTAATTTTCTATTATCTTGTTTTGAATTCTGGTATTGTTTTCATAATTTTGTTAGGTTTGGTTTTATTCTGTCTTGTTATATTTTACTGTGTCTGATGGTACGGGAAGCTATTTGAAGATAATGGAATGTATTATGGTAGCCATTGTTGATTTCCTATTATCTTGTTTTGAAGTCCTGTAATCCTTTCATTCTTTTGACTGGTTTTATTCTGTTGTGCTTGGTTTGGTTTTATTATGTGTGATGGTATGTATGGCTATTTTGGAGAAAATGAGACATTATGGTAGCCACTGTTGATTTCCTATCATCTTGAAGTCCTATAATGCTTTCACTCTTTTGTTTTGATTGGTTTTAGTCTGTTTTCTATTGTTTGATTTAATTATATGTGAAGGTATGAACAGCTATTTTGAAGAAAACAAGAGACATTATGGTAGCCATTGTTGATTTCCTGTTGTCTTGTTTTGAAGTCCTGTATTGCTCGCATTGTTCTGTTCTTATTTGCTTTATTCTGTTTTGTTCTCTTTAAAATAAAATAAAAAATTTTTTTAAAAAGGAATTTTTTAAAAAGGTTTGAGGAACAGACAGGGAGGATGGGAGGAAATAACCTGGGTGCTGGAAGAGTTCTTTATTTTGGTTTGGGTGGGAATTATAGGACTATGTACATGTGCAGACTTTTATCAAGATGCATATCGAAGACTTGTGTCCTTTAAGGTGTGTAAAGTAAGCTACAGCTAATTCCAAGTATTTACAAGATGCAGCAAGCCTTCACCCACTTCTGCCTCTGTCATGCTTTTGGATGACCCTGGTGTGCCTAGTTATTGCCTGTGAAAATCCCTGTGAGTCTAGGATCCACCCTAATACTGTTTTTCTCTGTGCAGCCCTCCTGGGTACCTGCACATCAGTTATAACCACTGTACCCTAATTAATTTTAGCATCTGCTTCAGTAACCACCCAGCCACAATTAGAGTGTGAGCTCATTAAGGGCAGGTTTTCAGGTTCTCTTATGTTTCAAGATCTGTGAACTTGACAGTTTTTAGTATTTGATAGAGGACTAAACCACAGAAAAACTCTGGGTTATTTGGGGATCTTAAATATTGGGCCCTTTGGGACATAGCTCTGGAACCGTATTGAGAACAAGAACATGTCCCATGTAACCTTTCTTTTCTTTCCTCCCTTTTTTCACTTCTCCCTCTTTTTTTCCCTCTCCCCTTCTCTTTGTACTGGGGACTGAACCCAGGGCCTTCACCCTGAGCTACATTCCCAGACCTTTTTATCTTTTTGAGACAGGGTTTTGCTAAATTGCCCATGGTGGGCTCCAACTTGCCAGCCACCAGTCTCAGCCTCCCAGAGTAACAGGATTACAGGGGTGTGCCATCTTGGCCAGCTCCTGAAGTCTTTCTGCTAGGCATGTCAGAGTTGGCTGTGATGAACCCACCAGCTTGGCGGTTGATGGACCCAACTTATCAACGCCAAAGAACTCTGAAATAGGTTTGAAACTTGGTGTAAATAATAGTATTCCAAAAACCTGAAAGGCCCAAACCCAGGATCCAAAATTCCAAGGAATTTTTCCCTATGTTGTGACTAATGATTATCCTCGCCTAAAAATACCCCCTGAAGGGCCTAAAAGTCTTAGGGCAGCATCAGCACAGGTAACTTCTGCCTCCTGCCCTGCCTAGAGACTGTGTACCTCTGCAAATGCTGAGTTGGAACCTGAGGAAAACTGTACCTGTTGGGTGAGATGGTACCAATGCTGACCACAGAAGTCTCTTGAAAGATCTTTTCGTATTACTGCCAACCTTGCCTTTTGCTTCTCCGGTACCTGAAACAAACAGAAATCTCAGCCTCCTCCCCAAATCCCACAGCTAAAAGGGCAGTGCTTTTCCTCAAGTGAGATTTAGGACTTTTTCTTTCTTTTTAAAACTTTATTTGCAGAGCAGTTTTAAGTTTACAACACAGCTGGGAAGAAGGCACAGAAAGGTCCAGGAGCTGCTGCTACACACACAAGAGTCCGCATGGGAATCCTGAGAAACCTGGCTCAAGGGGGTCGTCTCCCCAAAACATCTCATCTTTGCTTCTGTAAGTTGTTTCAAAGACCACAGCACACTTTGACGTTAATTGCTCTGTTTTTCAACCAGGACATGAACAGGGCCAGTTCAAAACTCAAACAAGATGTAGCTCAGTGTCAGATTCCTCATGGTAAGCTCTTATCTACACACGCCCAGCGAGAGAGAGACGAGCTTTCCATCTGTCTACCCTTCCCCTCTACACAGACTTTGGAGAGTCCTGCATTTGAGCCATTTTGCTACCAACTCTCTTCCCTGTGTGGACCCAGAGCCTCAGTAATCCAGTCCTTGACACACAGGGTTCTGGGTTTGCAAAGCTAAACCCTCTCAGCAGCTTCAGCCTCAACTGGTATTTGGTTGCCTCCGCACAGCTGGCAATTGACTCAGAGGTGAATTATGCATTTAAAAGAATATCAGCTTTTTATTCTCCACCATTTCTGGTTGCTTTTTCTAATGCTTTTTGCTTTAGACCATCTACCACACTGCCCGAAAGGGAGCCTTAACCTCACCCATTTAATATACATCCTTTAGCTAGTTGACTGAGAGAGAGCAGAGGTCATGAAATCGTTAGCTTCCAGATTCAGGGGCTCTGTAATAATAGGTGGTACCATATATGGACTTCTACTTAATAAATTCCTATTGTTCCCATTATAAATTACAAAGACAGAGGGTATTGTTTAATGCAGAAAGCCTTGATATTATTCTATATGTTTGGTGTGTAGGTCTGCAAACTGAAAATTATGCTCAGTTCATCAGTGCAACTCAGAAATAAATATTCTGTTCTACTGGCAAACTCAGGAACATAAATAACCCTATGTACCATCTGGAATTGTTGTGATGTTTGTGAGATCTGCTGTCTTAGTGAGGTAATTTATTCTCCCACTTTAAAGCTTAATATTCACAGTTCACACAGATATCCTTCATCATCAAGGATACCAGGTAAAAATATATCACTGTTCACCAGTACCATTGCCCTGCCAGCACTGTGCTGGGAGGTTCGCCTCCCTCTCTGCCTCATTGCAGTCAACCCTGCAGCTTGTCCCAGGTGTGGATTCGATGGTGGCAGATGAGATTGACCTTCTGAGACAAGACCAAGCACTCGGAGGGCTTCTTGCCCAAGAGCGTGCGCTGACAGATGCCAAGGCAGTTCCGGGAGAAGGCCTTGCGGCACTCGGGTCAGTCACAGGGCTTCTCCAGCGTGCAGATGTGTGGGTGCAGGATGCGGTGCAACTTCTGGAAGAAGGCTGCGAGCACACCTGCTCCATCATCTGCAACCTGTGCGAGCAGCTTTTCTCCCACTCCAGGCACCTATAGGGCTTCTGTCCTGCGGAGCCTGGCTCTAGACCACAGTAGCTTTGGGTCCCCCTCGCCTTGTCCATGAGGTGCACACATGATGTGTGACCAGCTCTGCATGGCCGGAGAAGGCCTCTTTGCACTTGGTACACGCGTGGGCCCTCCTGCCGCCCTGATCCGCGGCTGGGGCCGTGTCCTTGCTTAAAACTTGTCTACACTGTGCGCATTTGGCAGGTGGGGGCTCAAACTTTAAACAGTGGAATAAGTTCCCCTGTCTGTCGCACTTGAACCTCCTCCTGGCCAGGAAGGCATTGGGACTACACATCATGGCTGGCTTCATGCTCTTCCCGTAGGAGTCACCCATGCGCACCTGCTGTCTAGACAGATCAGAGCTTGAATTCTGTGGGAATTTTGTTCTGAGTTCGCCATGATCATGAGGCCCCAGGCTGGTCAGCTGTTCTTCATCAGGGTCTGCAACTTGCCCCAGGAGTCACTCTTGATATTCCTGCTGTCTGTCCCCTTGGATATCAACTCACCACACTTCTAGAAAGGGAAGGTGAACTTTTTCATCTTTAGTACTGATGGCACAGAACTCAGAAAAAGGACTTGTTTTGTGAGTTTGAACCTCACTGCCCAGACTAAAAAATAATAATTCTGCTAACACTGCCTAGTGCCTTGGCTTTTGAAAAGGAAAAAAATAAAGATACTGGAAGCAGAGATAACATGTGGATGATGAACGTAAATAGCTCTGCTGCTAGCAAGTGTGACGTGGCTGACTGGCAAGAAGCAACACACATGTAAAAGAGAGCAAGAAAAACCAACTGGCATGGATTATACCTGTAAATCCCAGCACTCTGGGAAGCTGAGGCAAGAGGGTCCTAAATTCAAGCCTAGCCTGGGTAATTTAGTGATATAGTGAAACCTTGTCTCAGAGTAAAAATTAAAAAGGGCTGGAGTCCCTCCGTGCAAAGTCCTGGGTTCAATCTCCCTTTATTAGACCAGGGCAGCCCTCTGTGTCATAGGACCAGATTCCCCGGGGGTTCCTGTGTCTGTCACCATTTTCTCCAGTGAGAGCTTCTCAATGCCAAGGCCACCTGATACCCAAAGCCTCCCTGGCCCTTCTTTATGACAGGGGACTTGACTCTCACCAAGCCTATGTGAATGCTCCTTGTGTGTGTTGTTGCATCATTGCAGACTTGACTCAGACCCTTAAATAACCAGTTCTCTATCCTGTGCCTCCTAGATCCTTCCTGCTTGCTTGCTTTTCTTCTTTGGTGATACTGGGAATTGAACCCAGGAACTTTGCACTGAGCTATATCCTCACCCCGCTCCCTTTTTCTTTTGAGATAGGGTCTTGCTGAGTTCTCTGGGCTGGCTCAAACTTGCATTTCTCCTGTTTCAGCTTCCAGAATACTGGGATTACAGGTGTGTGCTATCATGCCCAGAACGAAGCTCTTATCTTCAGCTACAGTTTACATTACACCCTAACTGCTGCTTACCTCTGGCACCCACGCCCACTCCACGGGTGTCACACCTCGACACCTCGGTCCACAAATCTGTGGGTTCCACAGCCCAACTGCTGAAGTCCCAAGAGGAGAAAACCATCACCTACCGACATCACCCATCAAAATTTCCTGGGGGTGGGCTCTTTTTAAAGTTCTCCAGAGGCTTATAGCATGGAACCTTGGTGAATGACAACTGTCCTGAATATCTGCTTGACAGAAATGCTTGCCCTGAAGAGAAGAGGCTTTGGTGAGTGTCCACCACAAGCTTCTCATGGAAATAAGGATAAATGAACTCTAGGCTCCTCTCCTTGGGGGACTATGCTGAGCTGCTGGGGAAAAAGCTTCAGTTATAGTCCATCAGGAAGAATGGGGTCATTTCACATGGTTTTGAAGGAATTTAAGAATCATATAAAAAGCAACATACCCAGGTTGGGTACCAGAGTCTCCAGACACATGAAGTAAGGTTGGTATACTAAAAACTAAGGTTTGGTCAACCAGAACCAAATGTGGAATCAGAGTCAACCAGTAATTAGACAACCCAGGCTTATGATATATGTGGAGATGATGTTATAAGACACGGGAAGGATAGAGGTTAGGAGAACTTCTAAAAAGGGGTCAAAGACAGGACTACAGGATCAAAAAAAGAAGACAGCAAAACAAGAAGACTGAGCAAGCCTGTGGTGATCAAGCTACACAGCTAGACATGGAGAAGAAAAGAGCCCACTTCCCCTAAAGGAGTGTGTGGGGCTGAATTAGTACTTGACAGAAAAATGGCTCTCAATAACCTGGCATGTCATTATTGATGGTATAAGCCAGGTGACACACACAAGCAAGTGCCATGTAAGGACATGGGGGGGCATGATGGTGACATTCATCAATTTATGGTTGTCACCTGCCTACAGGTGTTAAGGTGAGGGTAGGGACAGGAATATAGGTGCAGCAAATAAGTCTGAGGTCTTTTACTGTTAAAGAAAAGACTAACAACAAAAAAGAGTAGCTCATAGTAACAGCTATTTTAAAATAGGATAAATCTGTGAATCCCTGAGCATATGAGTGAGTCTGTTTTACTACCATGGGAGAAAAAAACATAAGCTAAAGATTCCAACACAGCCTGAGCAAGCGAGGATGAAGGATAAATGAAAACAGAAGAGGTCTACCCCTGAAATCAGGGACAGGGAAGTGATCGAGCAGCAGGGTACAGGGGCCATTTGGGTACCTCAAGGCCCCTGGCTAAATGTCCACAGCTTCTAAGCACACTTTGTTAGTCAGGTGTGGTGGTACACACCTGTAATCCCAGCACTTGGGAGGCTGAGGCAGGAGGATCACCATGAGTTCGAGGCCGTCCTAGGCTACGAAGTGAGTTCAAGGCCAGCCTGAGCTGCATAGTGAAGCTCTGTCTCAAAAAGGAAAAAAAAAAAAAGGAAAAAAGAAAAGAAAAAGTACACTTTGTTGGAACAAGAAAACACTAGGGCTTTGTCCAGTGGCTTCCTGAGCCCCACAGTCCCCTAAAGGCTGTCCTTTCACCTGGCAAATGCCATCTGCACATCTCTTCCTTCCCTGTCCACAGCTTTGTCGCCTGCTCCAGCCTGGAGATCATAGTTGGCTTGCTGACTTGACAACCTGCACCAGAGAAAGAGTCACAGGATTCGTGCTGAGCCTCCCAAATGTCTTTGCAAGCACATAGCACAGGCAGCAAACGATACCCTGACATCACAGCCAAAGAACAGCCGTTCGTGTGGGAGGTGATGTCACAAATACAGTTGTTCCTTGGTATCTGCAAGGAATTGATGCAGAAACACTTTTGGGTACCAATATTCATGGCTGAGCAAGTCCCTTATATAAAAACAGCACACTCACTGCATGGAACGTCTGCACATTCTCCCAAGCATTTTCTTTCTAGAGGGTTTATTTTGTTGGACACAGCAACCTAAGTAACATGTGAACAGTTGTATGCTGTACTGTTTAGGGGACAATGATGAGGAAGAACATCTGTTCAGTATAGGTACAATTGTTTTCAAATACTTTCTGTCCAAGCAGTGAGATCAAGACACTCTTGCCACCGAAACCCAAGTCCAAACCCTGACAAGACCGAAGAGGCCTTCCTGCTTCATTTACCTGAGGGAGCACAGGAGCCCAGACGCACACCAGGGACCGGGGGGCCCTCCTAGCTGCAGAGAGCAGGTGGCTGTAGACCTTCAGCATCACATCCTCTTACAGAATCTGTTCCCTGAGGTCCAGCTGCCACCACTCCTTCCAGGTGAAGCCCCCGGCCACATCCCCAAAAGACAATGATCCCTGGAATGGCGCAGGCCAGGTTAACCTACAGTGTCAGCAGAGTGGCTTCATCTTGCCACCTTCAGGGGCTGCTTTCCCCTGTTAAATCCCAAGGGAAGCTTAACATGCCTTAAATTTTGGACTATGTTTTGAGGGAGAAAAAGCAAGATCATTCAAAAAGTTCTCTGTGACCTCCATTCATTCCTCCAGTGAGCAAGTTTCTAAGGAGGACCTGGTGGGCTGTGGCGCTGTACCCAGTGCTTGGGCCTAGAGCAGCATTGCTGAGTGTGCTGGGAGGAGGAATCCACAGAATGCACTATGTGATTGCGCTGAAGGCTGCTGCAGAAGCTGGTTTAAGGCACAAGGGGCCAGTGGTCAAAATCAATGCGCCAACCGTCAAGTCAAACTTCTTAGGAAATGCACGTGTGGGCAGGCGTGAAAGGTGAACAGTGTCTGATGTCTGAAGGACTCTTACCAACAGGCTTGGCAGGAGCGAAGGAGTCACAGGCAAGTCTGGCAGGAGACATCCTGGGTCAAGAGTGACAATATTCAGCTGGCCATGGTGGTACACGCCTGGAATCCCAGTACTCTGGGAGGCTGAGGCAGAAAGACTATAAGTTCGAGCCCAGTGTGGGCAACTTAGTGAGACCCTGTCTCAAAAAAGAAAAAAGGGCTGGTGATGTAGCTCAGGGTGAAGGCCCCGGGTTCCTTCCCCGGTGCCGCAAGCAGCAAGCAGAGAAAACAGCCGCCACTGAGCAGCAGAGCTCATCACTCCCTCCCAGTCCGCCTTTCTCTGCAGGAATTAAAGACCCCAATCTGTAAAATTTTAATTTGTAGCTATTAGAAGAAAATGTTAAAGGATAACATTTGTTAAGCAGAAATAAGAATTTAAACCATAAAAGTTAATGATCACAAAGGAAAAGGTGGGAAATTTTATCTATGTCATAATTTACGCAAATGGCACTTTAATGAAGGTTAAAATGAAAGACGAAAAAAATCTTAACAGAAAATTTCAAGACTATAACTGACAAGTGCTCTGAACTACACAGCAATAAGAACAGAACAAAATGACTGCGGAAAAATGTGTCCAGCATGAGACAGTCAACACAGAGAAAAGAAAAATGAAACTATGCTGTCTTGGTTACTTTTTACTTGTTGCTGAGACAAAACACCTGACACCCGAAATTAGGGAAGGAAAGGTTTATTTCGCTTACAGTTTTTGGAGATTTCAGTCCACAATCAGCTGGCTCCAAGGCAGGGTGGCATGGCACAGGAAAAACACTTCAAGGCAGCATTCCAGCAAAAGCATCCAGAGTAAAAAAGGGGGGCAAGCAAGCCTCTTCTCCTCCTTTATATACTATCCAGGACACACACACACACACACACACACACACACCCTGCCAGGGTGGGTGTAGTCTCACAAACATCCTTGCCTTCCTTTGCACAGGATGAGGATGTTTACCAAGTAAGACCCCTGGCTTCCTGCTGAGTCTCTCAGCTAACTTTTGGCCTTCTCAAATTGACACAATGGCCAGGTAACTGCTTATGCTCTACACCACAGGATGTAGAGCTGCTGCCTTACTTAATTAAGCTGCTAGACTTCTCAAGTTGACACAATGTATAAACCCTAACAGATGCTCATTGAAACTAATTTAAAAAAATGAAAATTTAAAAACAGCAGAAGTATGATTTGTGTTTACCCAGTGAGCAAACACTTAGAGGTGTCACAGAGTCTCAAGGCATTTCACAGTGGAAGAACCAGGTGTCCCCAAGGCTGTGGAGAGAAGGAAAGTGTGGAGCCTGGGTGGGCACACAGGGGACATTCCTGCCAGCAGGGCATTCATACCCAGCAAAACCCAAGAGCACATATCCACAAACACTCGCCCGTGCTAGCTGCCAAAGACTGGGAAGCAGGGCTACCTGTTGGGCAGATGTGAAGACACCCATGGTGCGCACCTGCATGGGGCTGGGATGATGTGCACAGTGAATACAGGTGTGAAATGCAAGAACCTGACCTTTAGCAACCAGACACCACAGCTCCTGAAAACAGCACACTACGGAGAGTTACATGACACCATTTATGAAAACGTCAAACTACCATGAACTTGACAGATTGTTTATGGATATGGATATAGGCAATAATATGCAGGCATGTGTTTCTGGGAAAGAAGGAATATGTGGAAGGGGAAAAGGAACATAAGAGATCTCAGCTGGGAAGCGGACAGCATGGCTGCGTGCCCAGCTCCCGAGGTCGACTGCGGGTTTTCAAATTCTAGCTCTGCCTCTTGCTAGCTGTGCAAATTTATACAAGTTACTGGCCGCCTCTGAGCCTTAATTTCTTCCATTTGTAAATGGCAACAATGTCAGAACTCGACTTCTTTGAATGTTATTAAGTGAATCAAAATGCATTGAATGCTTATTACTGAGGTCCCCAGCGCTGTGATTCTGGTTATAGCCAGACATGATTTCTTTCTTTTGAAACAAAAGACCAGAGAGCAACATGACCAAATGTCAGCATGTATTTGTTATGAGTGATATTTAGTCCTCTGAACTTAGTTTTTCTTCTCAGTTTTTCAAGATTAAAAAAAAAGATCATTCCTGCCCAATCACTCTCCTCCAACTTCTCAAAAAGAATGCAGAAGAATAGCAAAAACTATTCTGAGAAAAAAGGAGCCATCCTCCAGCAGGCAAAGAGCAGGTGAGGGTTCACAAACAATAACCATGCGAGTCTTCGATAGGAGCAGATGCACAAAGCTACAGATAGCACATCTGGAAGCAGAATGAGGACAGAAGGAAGGAACAGACTTGTGCAGCGACAGTGCCATCCCGGAGAATTCAGTGTGGGACCTACCCTGGATGGAAGACAGGTAAGTGGGGAGTAAGATGTGCCTGTTAGAAAACTGAAGAGGTAGAATTACACCGTTCAGGGGAATTCCATCACATGACAAATGTGATTACAGCTGGACATGGTGGCACATGGCTGTAATCACAGTACTCTGGGAAGCTGAGCCAGGGGGATTGCAAGTTTGAACTAGGCCTGGGCAATCTAGCAACTTAGTGAGATCCCGTCTTAAAATTTTAAACTGGAAGTTAAACACCCAGCTCACACTAACCACACTCTCAGTGCTCAGTAGTTGCCAGGGCAGTGTGGCCTGCACAGATACTACTGTGGTTGTTGGCAAGGCACAAGGTACCAGTAGCTAAAACCACATACGGTTCAAGTCAATCACGTGTGTGTGTGTGTAGTCTCAACTGAGCCCTGTTTGGGTTTCGTCCAGTATATTTCACATCCATGCACTCCTAGAACCTCAGCGAAAGAAAAGCCCCTTAGCAGCAGGGGACTTTGTGAATGCTGACAGACTAATCCAAAGTGACAGCATCACTGGCATCAGATGAATGGGACCACTGATAAAGAAAGGACTCGAAGGAGGCAAAGGGCAGACAGGTGAGGATGGAACCCAAAAGAGAGAGCGCTGCGGCTCAGGTAGGAGGAAAACAGGCCAGAAGATCTCAGACTCGCTTCCTTCCATGCCTCTGAAAAGACAAGAGTCTGAGCTCTTCACTCTCCATCTGTGTCAAGAATTATGGTAGAAAATGTGACGAACACGCAATTCACTTGCTCCATCCTCTAGGTGACACGCTCTTCTATCTAGGTCAGTCTGACCCTTGCATGGCTATTTGTATAGACCTGAGCGTGTTGATTTCCCCCAGTGACTGCATCACAGAGGTCTGCTCCAGCAGACTGCTCCAGGCTGTCTCAGAAGATTTGCAGTCCTGTTCCTATCAAGGCTGTTACAATTGACGAACACCCCCTCCCCCTGCCCCATGCTATACCTCACATACAAAGATCCATCAAGTAAGTTTCTAAATACCTGAAAAAGCTGCATTTCCCCAGAGAAGAGCACATGCTTGTCCCCATCAGAGAACACTACTGCATGGAATCAACTGCCTCCTTCAAGTAATGGAAATGTCAGCCACAGATCAACAGGGCACCAGGTAACCCCAGCAACCTCTGGAGTGCACCCATCCTGCCCTCCCATGGCCTTGACCAGTACCCACTTCACGTTCTCACTGGCTGTGATTTCTGCACTACTGCCTCACTGCATGCGCTTTAAAAAGCACCTTGAGATTCCTGGAGAAACAAAGTGCAGGAAGAGGAAACCACACTTACCCAGGACATGATCCCTCCCTGCTGTTTTGGAAAGGCAGGGACCTGTGGGAAGACACTGGGGTTGGAAGAAGAGGACATGAGAGGTCAGGCTGGACTTGTGGCTTCTCATTAAAGCAGGGACACCCCAGGTTTGTGTGAGGGAGCTCCATTATTAGAGCAGAGCCCTCACCTTAGAAATGGGATGAGCCT
>RJWM01013866.1:0-52070 GCA_004363535.1 Dasyprocta punctata
GAATCAAGAAAATTTCCATGAAAACAAAACAAAATCAAAGATAAATCACGGGAAGTCCATTGGATATGTGTTTAATGAGTTGAGAAGACAGCCAATTCAGATTTCTAGACTTGATACAAATAAGGTTGAAAGTTTGAGTGCCTTTGGTGATGGCATAGATGGCATGGTTGTATGTCAGAATATAGCAAGGAGACACCCAGCTTCAGGGGGTTCAGCTTCTTAGTGAGTCACAAAACATACTAGAAAAGTTAGGACATTATAATCTCTAGATCAACTTAGGAGGATAGCAAAAACTTTAGAAATGTAAGTTTGGAGCATCAGAGCTGCATGTGGGAGGAAAGTAGAATTTAAAATTTGGTGAGAATTGGCATAATATGATCCAGTCTAATTTACAAATATTAACTGAAAAGGTCATACTATTCATTCCATTCCAACATAAAGTATAACTACAAGCAACCCCATTTCTGATCAATGAAAAATAAAGTAAAGTTACTATATATAAATGATGAAATTGGCCCCCAGTACAGCTTAGATTTCCTGAATGTGGCAAGATGAGAACTTGTCACTTGAATATGGTAACTTCTTTAAGATCCTGGACACCATTAGCCAGACACCAGGCCAATTTTTTAAAAGGCTGCATAGCATTGACTCATAAAGTGAACCTTCTTTCCTTGAATCAGATTCTATATGTCAGTCCTAAATATGAAAAACAAATCAAAGCCATGGCCACAAAATCAATGCTTGTAATTGTGTACACATTCAAGGAATACAGATTCTTTTTTTTATTTAAAGAGAAAAAACAGATAAGCAATGAAACCACAGATTCTTATTGACTGATGTGAATAATTATATTGTCATAAAATAAGAACACTTCCTATGAATTCTGCAGATGTCAGCAAGAAAGTAGTAAGTAAATGCTCATTTTGTTTTAAAAAGCTTAATCTATTAATGTTATGAATTAATTGAGATAGTACAGGGAAAAGAAAAATGTGCTCCTTAAATGTTGAAAATGCAATGTGCATTCAGTGCGACCCTCAACCCCACAACAGGGTCAATGCTATGCATCTGGTTCAGGGAGGGACCACCTGAACAGCTACAGGACTGCCCAGGCTCCCCAAGTGCACACTGCAGGCCCAACCCATGTGATGGCCTCAGTGAGGAAGCCCATGACCCAGCAATCGACCACCCCAACCCCAGTCACACACCAGAGCCCACACAGAAATCCAAGGACAGTCCAGAAAATCACATGAAAGGGTCAGGCCTGGGCTCTCCTCAGCACAGGGCAACAGTGGTGACAACCAACTCACCCACATGAAGATAAAATCTACACCCAGGAAGAGAGTTTCACTTCAGGAATAAAATGTTACTCTACCATATGGACCAGATGAGAGAATTCTTGGGTCATAGACTTGGAGATGGAAAGAGCTAAGTAGAAATCTCCTGGGTTTCTTTGAGACCCAGGATCAGACCAGGAATTTCAGAGCTGTATTCTCTTGAAGGAGGCCACACTTGGAGCATGAAATTGTTAGAAGGAGAGGTCCTGAAGGAGAAGGTAGCCTAGTGGTATCTTTGACCTGTAGCATGGCTGCCTACACTCAGCAGAATCTAGTTGTCTGAAGTACTATAAGCTAATACACAAGTGAACTGCCTACACTAAACTCATGATCTTTTTAGTTCTGTTTAAGGGATGTCCAGGAGGGAATCCAAGGATTTGGTTAATCCCAGTTGTTATTTGTTAACATTGATGCCACTATAGTCAAGAAAAGATAGTCGTAAATAACAATTTGTTTTTTCTCTATGCCAATATCTGGAGTTCTGGGGATTATAATCAAAAATTATATATCCATATTCATATTCATAGGGAAGCAAGGCAACAGGAGACCCCTAAGGTCTCTAAATTCACCTAAGATAGAGCATGGGGGAACAAACAGAGAGGAAAGCAAATGCTAGGTAGTAGAACTATACAAAAAAAAATTATAGAAAAGACAAAAAATTAGAAGAGTTCATAGAAAAATATCAATAAAAAAATTGTGGCATTATTACTCTGTATGCCCCAGGTGAACTTGGGAGAAATTCATAAATATTGAATGATCCAAATAAACAGTTCAAAACATGAGTGACAAATTCAAGAAGGATGTAAAATCCTTCAAAAGATAATTCTCTATGATAAATGCTTTCATTATATATATATATCTAAAATACACCAATAAAATCTTATTAAAAAAGAAATGACTGAAATGAAAAACTGTATAGAAAAAAATTTTTAAATGTATAGAATTCATAAATTGCAGAAATGACCAATGCAAAAACAGACAGCCTGAAATTGAGGACAAAATAGTAAGTTATCACGAAGTATGCAAGGACATCAGAAAGAAAACAAGAGATCAAGAAAAGACAAGCCAGCAGCCACTAGACTAGATGAAGAAGACCAATGGAAGGCTAACTGGAGTTAGAGAAAAGCTAGAAGGCAATACAGAAAAGTAAGAAGATAACTATGTTTATATAAATCATAGCAGGAAACTTCCCATATTGGAGAAAACAGTTTGACATACAAAGAAGTGAGGCTTACAGAACACCAAACAACTATGACAAGAAAAGAAGCTCACCAAGACATATTTTTATTAAATTGCTGATATTCATCCCCAAAAGGGAATTTTAAAAGCAGTCAGAGAAAAACTAAACAAAAAATCACCTGTAAATGTAAACCCATTAGAATTACAGAGGACTCCTCAAAACAAACCTTAAAAGGCCAGAAGAGTGAAATATTTCAAGTCTGGTGGACAGAGTTTCTAACATAGACCAACCAGCACAGCAAAGCTTTCTTTCAAACTAGATGGAGAAAAAAGGACATTCCATGAAAGAGTCCAGTTCAAAAGTCTATGACTATTAAACCCACACTCCAGAAAACACTCCGCAATATCCCAGAAGAAAAATGAAATTAATACAGCTAAGAATCCAGATGAAATGAAAACACAAAGAACAATAGATGAACAACAATAAAAAATGACAGGGAAAGAAAAACAAAGGGGTCACCAAAAGAGAAAGAATGCAATAACAGTAAATAATCAACACATCATGATAATATCTCTCACTGATTGGTGGACTGGAACAACAGAAACAGAATCAAACGGTCAGTTTTTTTTTTTCAAGAATTTCATCTAATCCAAAAAGATATTCATGGACTCAAAATTCGTTTGACGGTGAAGCTGTCTGTACCCCGGGTACCTAGGACAAGGCCGCTGCCTCTGATGAGTCAAACGGGGCCCCGTGCGCAGCGTGCGCAGCGCAGGGAGCTGAGGCACACAGTGACTTGGTCTTTGCTTGAGATCACAGTTTGTGCCCTTGTTTCCCATGTAGCCGCCTAGACTTGCTGCTCTGAAAACTGATTAGATTTTCTTCCTGTCTCAGATTCTACCCTCCTCTTAAACCCTCCGTGAACTATATGCTGAATGTGTAAATAAATACACTGCAGGTTGCAGGCAGTTCCTTTCTCCCATCAGGAGAGAGGGCTCCACCCGACCTCAGCTTTTGTAGATTGAGTGCTGCCTTTCTTCATCCCCCGCCAGCCTCCTTCCAGAACTTCAAGAGCTTCTCAAGACGTGGCAAATATTAAATGACTGAAAATAGTAATCCATGCACCAGGACTCTGAAAACATGCAAGGTAGCACTTTTAGTCTCAGACAGGGTAAATTTTACATTAGAACTGATTAGAAGAGACAAAGATCAGTGAATTCTACTTAAAGAAAAAATCCAATAAGAGAACATAACATTGATAAATATTTATGAGCCAAATACCAGAGCACCTATCTTTATAAAACAAATACCACTGAACATAAAAGTTGAAATAACTATCCTAACTTATGTGCATATTTATATATATGTATATATATAAAATTTCCTTTTCCCTTTATTCCTTTTTCCTTTCCCCCATCATAGTTACTTTCTCTTAGTTCATTGAAAAGAAAGATTTGTGTTAATGGTGCTTGGGCAATATATGATGCCTATATATTGTACTCTGAGTAACTGCTATGAAGATAACAATACACAGGATGTTACTGTTACTCTCCTATCGTCTTGTTTTGAAAGTCTGTTTTAGTTTTATTTTTCCCTTTAAAATAATCAAAAAGTAATAAATACTAATGTGATAATAGTGGAAGATCTTAACAATTAACTTTCTCAGACACAGATCAACTAAATAAAAAAAATCAATAAAGAAAAATCAGAGCTGAACCACACCTTTGAAGATAGAGATTTAATAGATACCTACAGACTATTAACCCTGGAACTGAGTGTACATTCTTAACTTCAGTGCACTTTATTTTTTCCAAAATATATTGTCTACAAAGCCTGCTTAAGTAAATATTATACAATTGAAATTGCCCCATGTGTACTATCAGACCACTGCACAATGAAAGAAGAAATCACAGAAAAAGCAGAAGAACCTGGAAAATTAACACAGTCCTGCACAAGCAATTGGTCATAAAAGAAATCAAAGGGGAAAGTTTATAAGTTTTTGGACATTAATGACACTGCTGATCCAACTCACCAAAACCTCTGGGACACTATGAAAGCAGTTCCATATAAGGAAAGTTTATCACAATCAATGTTCATATTTGGAAAATGAAGCAAACACAAATTAATGAACATATGAGGAATCTTAAGGTACTTGGAAAACAACAACAATCGAAGCAAGACACATCACAATACCAGCCTTAGGTAATACTACAAAGTAATAGTGACAAAAACACCACAGTACTATAACAAAAACAGATACACAGATCGATGAAGCAGAATGCAAGATATAAAAACATCCATAGACACATCTAGCTATGTGGTATTTGACAAAGGAGTCAAAAAATACACAGTGGAGGAAAGATAATTTATTCAACAAGTGCTGCTGGGAAAACTGAATAACTGCAGAAGATTGAAACTGAATCCTTATCTTTTACCATATACTAAATTAAAATCAAAATGAATCAAAGATCAAAACATTTAAACAGAAACATTGAACCTACCAGAAGACAAAATAGGTAAAATACCTGAGGAGGAAGGGATTTTCTAAACAAAACTGTAATTCTTTGAATAATACCATCAAAAATCAATGAATAAGATTATATCAAATTGAAAAGCATCTGTACAGCAATGGAATCAAGTACTAGAGTAAAAAGATAACCCACAGAATGGGAAAAAGATTTTGCTAGCTACTACTCAGACCAAGGATTAATAGCTAGAATATATATAGAACTCAAAAAATTTAGACACACTAAAATAAAAGATCTAGTCAAAAAATTCACAAGTGAAATGGACACTTTACAGAAGTATAAATAGGTAACAAATACATTTTAAAATATTCAGTCTCTCTGGCCACTAGAAAAAGGCAAATTAATAAAATGCTGGGATTCCATCTGACTTCCAAAAAAATAAAGAAAGGAAATCTTAAAGAAATCAAAACTAACAAATGCTGACATGGCCTTGGTGGAAAAGGAACCCTTTTTCATTGTTGGTGGAAATGTAAAAAAGTACAACTATTATGGAGATTTCTCAAAAAGCTAAAATTGGAAATTCCATATGACCCAGTTACACCCCTTCTAGGGATCTTCCCCAAAGAGCTTGAGACATCATAATATAGCAATGTACGCATACTAATGTATACAGCAGCACATTTCATAACTAAATCCTAGAAACAGTCTGTATACTCACCAAGAAATGATATAATAAAGAAAATGTGATAACTATATATGATGCAATACTACTCAGCCATAAAGACTGACAAATTCAAGACATTTGTAGGAAAATGGATGCACCTGGAAAACATCATGTTGAGTGAAATAAACCAGAAACATAAGTCTAAATGCCATATGGCATTTCTCAGTTGACTAAGATAATATGCAAACGGATTAATAGAGAATGAATGGAAGAAGACAGAGGAATGAATCCCTTGTGAATGAAAAGAGGTCCGAGAGACCAATGGTGAACACTGGCTTAGTTAGAATTTCTGCCACACAGGGTAGTCCTTCAATTCACCGCCCTCCAACATATCTCGCCATGTTAAAATGGAGTCAATTGTTACAATAAAATTTTCCTCTTGACCAATGATGCTCCCCAAAATCTGTGCCACCCTGGGTTGGGCTGCCACTTAACTATCCCACTGAGGACAAAAGGCAAGGGGGACTGGAAGCAGAAATAAGTGGAATAAAGTTATACAATATACAGGAACCTAATAACCTGTATAAATGTGGATATCATAAAGAAGAAGTAAGATTAATAGTATCAGTAAGAGCAAAAATAAGGACAAGGGAATTGGAGAAGGGAGAGCATGGAGGGGATGAGGCAGGGGATTTTTTACAAAGCAGGCATGTCATATTGTGTACATGTGCCCTCTCTCCAGGATGAGTGTGAAATGAATGTACTGCACACATTTACTAATAACAGGGGATAAAAGGTAAAATAAAAAAGCAATGAGTTTTCAAACAAGATGGCTATGAATATAATCCTTCATCATGTCATTTATTTTCATGGAATTAATTCTTCTGTTTGATCTAGGGTTAGCAATTTCAGAAAACTATAGATTAATTCTGGTTAGATCTGGAACCTGGGGCTGCCTGCACTACATAGTAAGACCCTGTCTCAAAAAAAAATTTTTTTTTAAATTGGGAGTTAAATTCTGGTTAGAGGGCATTTTGCAAGAAAATGTTTCTGTGATACATTTAAACTTAGGGTTCTTTCATCATATTACAATTTAAAATTTATTATGTTTATTAATGCAATAAATAGAGTACACTTCAAAAGTATATAAATATATACTTAAACTAGCATTGTAGTGGTAATCTTTCTGAGATATAGGCCAGATATTTCATAAAAATATATGAATTAATTTAATATAGTATAAACTAAGGAATCAACTTACCAAAAAGATTTTGCAAACTGGTTTCAGGGAGACATATCAAATGAGGTTAGTCATAGTATCAGGTTATTTCCTGTTAAACCAAGGTGACTGGTAAATCCAGGTACAATAAAAATATAAGCACATAATTTGTTTAATGGTGATAATTCAGAAAAATGACTAATTCATCTGGAAAAATAACATCAAACTAGTTTTACTTACCTAAGATTTCCTTAAATCATGAGAATATAAAAAG
The DNA here is from genome assembly GCA_004363535.1 of Dasyprocta punctata. Classification (NCBI taxonomy): domain Eukaryota; kingdom Metazoa; phylum Chordata; class Mammalia; order Rodentia; family Dasyproctidae; genus Dasyprocta; species Dasyprocta punctata. The sequence continues at coordinate 7,140 of RJWM01013866.1, forward strand.
CATTGTGGAGTTTTACTTAATTTCTGGAACTTTCAGACATATTAATTTATGTAAGTTCTCATTTAAATCCAAGTAAGTTTGAATAGAAATCTATTAAATTGTATTAATTTAACTAGTACTCTAATCTGTAACTAAGAAATTGTCATGCACACATAATACACATTCACACGTAAACACACCTAGGTAAACACTTGACCAGTGATAATAGATTTTATAGCTTTCATTCTTAAAATTTTAGTCACAAATTAGGCAAATTAACACAAAAGTCATTACTATATTTTCACACTATAATTCATCCAAATTGTGTTTCTGAAAAACATGAAACATTCTCTACTCAATAATGGATAAAATTTTGGAGCCATTATTTATGCAGAGACATTTAAAAGTTTCTTTTCTCCTCATGTGGCAGGCTTGTCTTGCAGTGGTTTGGGCTGCATTTTAAGCTGAGAAAACGGGCACCCTGCAGCTCTCTGGATGGCTGCTGAGCCTATCTGGATGAATAGCACACTCAGTATGGTTCCAGTTGGGTTTGGGAACCCATGAGTTTCTTGAAAGCCCTATTTGATATGTAGGAACCTGAAGGTGAAGTGGCAATTGAAATGCAGTGGGTATAGTAAAAGAAAGAGGTGAGAAGACTTGAAGAATGACATCTGAAAATATGAAGAGGGCTAAGAGGAAAACAAGTGTGGTAAAGGAAGAAGAAACAGAAGTCACAGGGAAGGAAGAGTGTTTGGAGCAAGTTTGGTTTTTATTTTTTTAAGAGAATAAAACAAAACAAAACAGAACAGAACAAAGCATATCAGAACAAAACAAAGCAAGCAACACAGGACTTGAAAGCAAGACAATAGGATATCAACAGTAGCTACCATAATGTCTCGTTTTCTTCGAAATACTTGTCCATATCTTCACACACAATGAACTCAAACAAAACACAATAGTATAAAACCTATAAAAACAAAAGAATGAAAGTATTGCAGGCCTTCAAAACCAGACAGTAGGAAAATCAAAAGTGGCTACTGTAATGTCTCTTGTTCTCTTCAAAATAACTGTCTGCACTTTCATGCATATTGAAATCAAACAATACAAAACAGACTAAAACCAATCAAAACAAAGAATAAAAGCATTATTGGACTTCATACCAAGATGATAGGAAATCAGCACTGGCTGCCATGTCTCGTTTTCTTCAAAGTGGCAGTTCATACCATCACACATAATAAAATCAATTCTTGTAAACTCTTTAGGAGAAGTTCTAGACATGTATAAGCCTATACATGTACATCTATCCTTTCTGTATTAGGGGGGAAAACAAAACAAAGCATAATAAATTGTAAGAAAAACAAGAAACAAAACAGACTAATAAATAGCAATAACAATGAGCCCGAAGCAATAACAATATAGGCTTGCAAAACAAGGTGGTCGGAACATAACTAAGGTTGTTATTTTACATAGTTATCTTCAAAAGAGTTACTCAGAGTACCATATATAAACATGCAAAATTGATCTAATCCTATAAATGTTAACTGTTTGCTCCAAAAACTAATACAATTAGTAATACAATCATCTTAGCTATCTTAAGTGTATATGTACAAATTTATATCTTTTTTCCTTTCTCTTCCTTCTTTTCTCCTTTTCCCTATCTGAGTTATTTTTTCCCCTTTGGGCAGTTTGCTACCCTTTCACAATATTTACTGAAGATTTTGTATCTTATTTACTCTTTCAGTTTCTTACACTAAGGAGACAATACGGTATTTACACATGTGAGTTTGATTTATTTCACTTGTGAGTATGGTCTCAAGTCGCATCCATTTACCTATAAAAGCCTCAATGTGATCCTTCTTTATAACTGAGCAGTACTCCTTTGTATACAAATACCACATCTTTTTTATCCATTCCTCAGTTGATGGTCATTTAGGTTGTTTCCAAGATTTGGCTATTACAAATTGTGCTGCTATAAACATGGGTGCACATAGATCACTGTGATATGATGTTTTCAGTTCTTCTGGGAATATGCCCAGAAGTGGAATAGCTGGGTTGAGTGGGACTTCCAATCCCATTCAACCACCAGACTGATTTCCACAGTGGCTGCACCAACCTGCATTCCTACCAACAGTGCAGGAGAGTTCTTTTCTTCCCACAGCCTCTCCAGCATTTGTTACTCGTGTTTTTCTTGATCCTGGGAATTCTTTCTGGAGTTAGATGGAATCTCAGTGTTTTTTAAATTTGCATTTCTCTAATGACCAATCATGTTGAACATTTTCTCATGTATTTATTTTCTATTTGTATTTCTTCAGCTGAGAAGTGTGTATTCATCTCAGATGCACATTTTTGGATTGGATCTTTGAATTTTGGGGGTCTGATTTTTTTTTAATTCTTTATATGTTCTAGATAGAAGTCCTTTGTTTGAGGGACAGTTGACTAAGACTTTTTCCCAATTTGTGGGTTTTCTTTTCACTCCGGTGGAGATTTCCTTTAACATACAAAGTCTTCTTAATAAGATGAGACTTTGAGCAAGTTTGATGGACATTCTTTAAGTTTCTGCAAGTGGCCTTGAAATTCCATATTGCTCACACAAAATGAGAGCAACAAGAAAGAAAGCAGGAAAAGCTGAAAATATGTAAAGAAAAGACATTGAAAATCAATTTTCATTCTGTTGAGGTATTCCTATATGAAGTAAAAGAAAGGCCTCATAACCAACCTGTTAATTTTTTTTTTGTTTCTTTTTTTGTTTTTGTTTTTGTTTTTTGGCACAGTTGAGAAACACTGATAGAGATTTTTAAGAAAAAGCTTGTTTTACTGGCCCTGGAGGGCAGCAGGAGATTGTGAGGACCCTCAGAAGAGACAAAGCAGGGGAGTTACTTTTATGGAATTAGGCTAGGTGTGGAGACCATGTGAGTGGACAGGTCACTGTGTCCAGAGAGGATTAGAGGACTTTTGGCATGCGTGCAAAAGGGGAGGAAGATGTTTATTTTGGGACTAGAATGAGAACACGGATGTCAGTGTAGGAGAGACATACTGTTGTTTTGAGGCTCAGCACCATGTTAAGCAGGCACTGTGGTGCACCTGGCAAAGTCCCGTATGAGTGGAATGCATCGTTCCCATCTTTTAGTTGTTATGGGGCAAAATCTCTCTTAAATTGCATTCTGCTGACAAGGGGTGTCATGGTTGGAACCATTGCAGCTGGGCCCAGGTAGAAGCTGACGCCAGGGGTCTCAGCCAGGACAAGGAGTTCTCTGGTAGTGAAGGCCCATATCCTGGACTGAAGGAACCTTAAAAGATGGTGCCATGAGTAGAAGGACAATAAACATTATTAATGGTCCCAATAGGGGAAGGATGTGGGGTGCTCAGAATCCCCATGGTAGCCAATGGGAGTACTGTTGTTCCTGTTGTGTTTTGTTTTGTTTTGTTTCTATATACTCCCCGATACATTTTACCTTATCCATGACAATTCTCAGCTAATTGACAAAAATATAGCATTCTTTTCCCAGCATGGCACAGGTTCCCCCTTTTTCTGCAGTGAGGACATCTAGGATTCAGTGGTTTTGAAGGGCTACTGCTGCTAAACTGTTGATCTGGCTTTGGATTGTCTGTATTGAGGCTGCCGCCTCATCAAGCTGTTAGGTAAGTTTGGTTGAGAGTTTTTGGAAGTGGTATAAAAAGATTACAAGGTCCCCCATCCTGAGCCCCACCCCCCACAGCAGAGAAGACTCCTATTCCAAGGAGTAACAGAATGTGAGCTGCCCTTGCAGTTACTTAGTACAGTTGTACAGGGACGATGTTAATTTCGCCTGTTTGGGATTGTCACATCTGTCCCTGGGTGGCTAAGGAGACACATGGGCTGAGAAATCCAATCATGCAGGAGCCAGACCAAGAGCTCAGAAGGCACATGTATACCAACTTAAGGCATATGAGAAAGGATCCTGGTGGGGGACAGGTGGGCTTATTAAGGTTGGGAGAAGGAATGTAAGCAGAACAGTGAGCCCAGTTTCCTAGTTGAGGGCCAGAAGAACTATTACTACTGAGGCAAGTAAAAGAATTGGTAGTGGAAAGTGGACAGAGTGGTAGTTGACCTATAGACATAGAGGTGCCTGTCGAGGTTAAACTGAAGAGAGCCAGGTGAGTCGTGTATAAGTTTTGATTGATTCTGAGGCAGAGCCAGGACTGCGTCCAGTTTGTGTGTTTAGAAGACTGTATAAAGGCAAATGTCTGATTGAGAAGCTCAGGAATAGTGGAAGAGTGATGTGAAGAGAGTGGAGGTGGAGGCAAGGTAAAAGTGGGAATGTTAAGGATAGGTATCTTTTCTGGTTCTGGTACCTTTTAATGTTTATGCTAAGGAGGCTCAGATCTATTACCAGAACATAGAGTCTGATACCCCAGGTGCAGCCTGTTAGCCAAGAGAGGTCAGCGGGTTGTTCAGTTGTTAGGTTGATGAGATTGCAAGAGCCGTGTTTTCTGAAGGGTATGGTAAAGGAGCCAGGAGTCCTGCTGTTTCTAAGGGTTAGTAGGTCCTGGCCCCCAAACACCAATGATCTTGCAGCCCCATTTGGGACAATAAAAGTGATGGGGGTCAGAACAAGAGATTTCTTGTTGGTGAGAGCAGAGGTAATCTCTGATCTTGTGTAGGGCTGAATCTTTTTCATATTGAAGCCTTCTGCAATAAGGCCAACATCCCAAACTTTCACGTTCTGAGGGCCAAATTTGACATAGGTCAATTTTAATTTGAAACTCAGTGGAATGGGAGCCATTCCAAAGGACCTCTCGAATCTGGACATTGTTTCTGGAGATTTGGAAGGTGGAAGGAAGGGGTTGTGAGGGGGTATGTAAGGAAGTTAGGGAGGGGAGGAGTAGAAAGGTTACCACCTTTAAGATCATGATGCTTGTTATCTTAGACATTCGAGAGTACTCAGGCTTAAAATTGTAGTGAGGAATAAAAGAACTATAGTCAGCTTACTATCCTTTGGAGAGACAGTCCAAAGTGCAACAGCAGATATGACAATCAGGTATAAGAAAACAGCAAGGAAGGGTGCTGAGTAACAGAACATTGAGATTTAGGGACATGTTAGGTGAAGATGAGTGGGAGACAGAAGATGTGATGACCAGTTTGGGGATGGGAGTTTGGTGTCAGGAGCATCAAGGTAATGTTTAATCTGGGTGATGTGAAACCAAGATGAAACACTGGTGACCATGATCATTGTTGGTGTTTTAAGGATAACCAGGTAAGGTCCCATCCACCTTGGTTGAAGTCCTGTGAGTTTAGAGGATTTGAGATATATTACATCTTCAGGAGTTATAGGAAGGTCTGGTTTAGGCTTATTTATTGGTTGTGGGAGACATAGATTGGCATGTTGTTACAGAAGGTGCCTGAGAAAGGAAAGGATTGGGATATAGTCAGTAATAGGGGGAAGGTGTTGTGAGGTAGGTAAGTTGTGAAGGAGGAAGGGTTTACCATACTTGAGCTCAAAGAAGCTTAGAAAAATAGGAGTTTGAGGAATTGCCAAGTCAGGTTAGGGGTAAGGAAGGAATTGAGGCCAAGGTAGGTGTCTTGGTTACTCTTTACTCGTTGCTGAGACAAAACACCTGACACCCCAAATTAGGGAAGGAAAGGTTTATTTAGCTTACAGTTTTTGGAGGTTTTAGTCCACAATCAGCTGGCTCCAAGGCAGGGTGGCATGGCACAGGAACAACACTTTAAGGTAGCAGCAGAGCAAAAGTAGCCAGAGTAAAAAGGCGGGCAAGAGCAAGCCTCTTTTTCTCTTTTATATAGTACACAGGATACTGCCCTCCCCTCCCCCCCGCAGGGTAGGTGTAGCTTCACAAACATCCTTGTCTTCCTTTGCACAGGATCAGGATGTTTATAAAGTAAGACCCCTGGCTCCCTCCTGAGTCTCTCAGTTAAACTTTTGACCTTCTCAAATTGGCACAATGGCCAGGTAACTGTGCTCTACACCCCAGGATGTAGAGCTGTTGCCTTACTTAATTAAGGTTCTAGACTTCTCAAGTTGACACAATGTATAAACCATAGCAATCCACCTCTTGTCAACTTGGCAAACAGATACATTTTCTTAAATCAGTCTCCAGATACAAGCATGTTTATTTGTAACATTTCGTAACTTGAACATTGTAACACATCTTAACAATCCTTAAGAAACAGCATTAAGTCTACCCACACGATATTACATTCAAAACAACATTTTCTCCTTGGACCCCCAAAGACTCAAGTATATCCCTTTATGCAAAAGGCATTTAGTCCATCTGCAAGTGTTGCCAAGTCCTAATAGTTTCAGTTCTGTTGAAAAGTTCAAGTCCCAAATCTCCTCCAAGATCTATAGCAAACTCTTACCTGTAAACCCCTGTACAAATGAAAACCAGGTTAAACACTTTTAACATCTAAAGGCACAAGGTAAACATTACCATTCCAAAAGTTACAAACAGGGGAATACAAAGCATTAGAACCAAAGCAAGACCAAAATCCAGCAGAGCAAACATTAAGTCCTGTAGTTCCATGTGAAACATTTGAGACAATCTGTGGCAAATTGTGAGCTCCAAAGTGCTTGTGTGGTTCCACCCCCATGGCACTTCTGGTGGTTTTAGCTCCCATAGCTTCTCTCTTGGGCTGACTTTGTTCCCTCATTGCAGGATTCCTTAGATGATCCACGCTCCTGGCTTTTTTAAACTTCTGAGGTCTCCATAGCACTTTTGACTTTACATTTATAGCTTGACACCTTGCCCTCTCAGGGGCACACTGCCTGACCTCCCAGGCTTTTTGAAATTGAGGTGGAAGCCTTTTTAGCCTCAGAACCCTTGCACGACGTGGATGATGCCAAGGTCTGCTGCCATTTGGAGCAATAGCCAGGCTCTCCTCTCTCTTGACTATAGGGATCAAGTGCCTGGACTGCTGGGCACCCTGAACCTGATTTTGAGGAACAGATTCTCTATGCTGTCTCCATTCTGGAACCTGGTGTGCTGCTGCCACCATTCTGGCACATGATGCTCTGAGGCTTTCTCCTCCAAGCCAAGTCTTTCACTTTTGCAGTTTTGAGGCTGCAAGGTGTGGGGACCAGCTGCCTCTTCCTGGGATGTCCCCAGCCAATCTTTTTTACTCTGTTCCTTCTCATCAACGGAGATCTCGATTCTCTCTTTACAGTCTATAGCTTTCTGGCCAAACTCATGTTTTAAATTATCCTGCTGGGCTCTTTGCTTTTGCTCTCCAACATAAATCTGGCTAAAAGCCCCCAACAATAGCCATGCCACCACTTTAACATTCTGCTGCCTTGAGATTTCCTCTGTCAGATTAATTAATCCAGTGTTCTTAATCTTAGTCTCAAGCAAAGTCTCTGGGCATTGGCAGAATGCAGACAAACTTTCTGCCAAGCCATAACACACATCATGTGGAGTCCAACAACCAGTGCAATCCTTCTTCCCAGCAGAAACCTCCTGAGCCTGGTCTTTACCGGCAGGCTTTTTATCAGCCTTCTGGTCTCCAGAGTTCTGAGCAGAATCTCCGCTACAGAACAGCCTAAGCTGTTCCAGCACCACTCTTTCAGGCGACATCTCTGAAGCTTTCCAAACTCTTCCCACAAGCCATTCCCAAAGGCTCTTGAACCACATGGTCAGGTTTACTCACAGCAATGACCCCACTCCTGGTACCAAATTCTGTCTTGGTTACTCTTTACTCGTTGCTGAGACAAAACACCTGACACCCCAAATTAGGGAAGGAAAGGTTTATTTAGCTTACAGTTTTTGGAGGTTTTAGTCCACAATCAGCTGGCTCCAAGGCAGGGGGGCATGGCACAAGAACAACACTTTAAGGCAGCAGCAGAGCAAAAGTAGCTAGAGTAAAAAGGCAGGCAAGAGCAAGCCTCTTTTTCTCTTTTATATAGTACACAGGATACTGCTCCCCCCAGGGTGGGTGTAGCTTCACAAACATCCTTGTCTTCCTTTGCACAGGATCAGGATGTTTACCAAGACCCCTGGCTCCCTCCTGAGTCTCTCAGTTAAACTTTTGACCTTCTCAAATTGACACAATGGCCAGGTAACTGTTTGTGCTCTACACCCCAGGATGTAGAGCTGTTGCCTTACTTAATTAAGGTTCTAGACTTCTCAAGTTGACACAATGTATAAACCATAACAGTAGGTGTAACTCTAGGATGAGTTTTGTAAGGTGTGTCTTTAGAAGGCTGTTTGCCTTTTCTACTTTTCCTGAGGGTAGTGAGTGGTATAGTATGTGTAAATTCTAAGTGATGGTTAGACTCAAGGATACTTTTTGAGTAATCTGAGAGATAAAAACTGGTCCATTGTCTGATTGGATTATTTGGGGTAAGCCAAATCAGGGGATAATCTCTTGTATAAGTGTTTTAGAAACTATATCTGCAGTCTCTTGGGAGGGAAAAAGGCTTCTATCCATCATGAGAAAATGCAGGTGAAAGTAAAATTATTTGTAAGTCTTATGATGATGCATGTGTGGGAAATCTATCTACCAGTCTTCACCTAGAGTATGTCCACAAAGTTATTGGGTTGGGAAAGAAGGAAGAGGTAAGTGTCCCTGAGGGGAAATTTTGGTACAGAGATGACAGTTTTGGGTCTCCTGGTGAATAATGGTTTTTAGGGAGGGATGGGTAGTGACTGGAGTTAGGAGTTTAGATAGAGCCTGGGTGCCTACATGAAAGTAGGCGTGTAGGTTAGTGATGATGTTTAAGGCCTGTTGATCTGGGAGGAGAAGTTTTGATCCTTGGAAAATCCATCTCTTGGTGATTGGTTATAGGTAGGTTTGTGGAGTAATTGTAGTTATTGGGGTGAGTATTGAGGTGAGGGCAGGGTGTTTGGAATAAGGTGTTTGGAGAAGATGAGAAGGATATGGCTGTTGTGCAGCTAATTTGGCCTGTGTGTCAGCAAAGGAGTTACCTTGAGAAATGGGATCTGATGATGTTTGGTGTCCTCTGCCATGAATGACTGCTCCCTGTTTTGGAAGTTGTGCCACCTCTAGTAGCTTGAGAATTTGAGGTGCATTGGTGATGGGGATCACTTGAGTACTGATTAGGCCCCTTTCCTGCTAGATGGCAGCCTGGAAATGAAGGATGCTGAATGTGTACTTTGAGTCAGTGTAGATATTTATGATTTTGTCTTTGGCTAGAATGACAGTCCATGTAAGGGCAATAAGTTCTGCCTTCTGTGAAGATGTCCCAGATGGCAATGAACTTGCCTTTATCTTAGAGCCACTGACTATAGCATATGTTGCCCTTTTTTCAGCATCTGTGTTGGTCGAGCAGCCCTCTATGAATCATGCACCAGAAGCTACAGGGAGAGAAGTGCTGATAATGTGGAGGAAGGAGGTTAGGGTCATCTGTAAGACTTCAATACAATTGTGGTAAGGGATCTCCTCAGAGGTGGGGAGTAAGGTGGCCAGGTTGAGGGGACTGCTGGTGGAGATAGTGAATGAGGGGTCTTATATGAGTATTAAGTGAACTTGTTGTAGGTGGGAAGGAGTCATTAAGGCAGGGAGTGATTTTTTGTGAACTGAGCTCATTAAGGTGATGAGGTGAGTGGACTGCGATTGATTGTCTAAAGTGAAATTTTTTGCCTCTTGTGTTAATGTGGCTGCTGAGGTAAGAGCTCAAAGACAGGGAGGCCAGCCATGCACTGTGTTGTCTAATTGCTTTGAGAGGTAAGCTACTGCTTGGGATAAAGGTCCCTTTTGTGTCCTAGAACTCCCACAACATTATGATCCTGAGAGGTAGTATATAGAATAAAGTGTTGGGTTGGGTTGGGTTAGGGAAAGTGAGGGCCACGGCCCTTAAAAGTGCCTCTTTTAGCTTATACAATGAAGAGTGTATAGAAGTGGTGGGGTCGAGTGGCTCTGACAGAGAACCCTTGGATTCTTTATAGAAGGATCGGACTAGAATTGCAAAGTTAGGAATCCAAAGGTGAAAGTTAGCAAGACCAAGAAAGGACAAAACTTGTTTTGTAGTTTGCACCTGGAAGTCATGGAGGAGGGTTTTGCAGTCAGTGGTAATCAAATGAGTGGTGAAAGTGAGGGTGAGCCCCAGATATTTGATTTTTGGTGAAGCTATTTGGGCTTTGGTGGGGGACACTCTGTATTTGTGACCTGAAAGTTGAGAAGGGTAGCCATAGGTTGTATAGCTAGAGCATAGGATAGGGAACAGAGAAGGAGATCACCTAAATATTGAAGGACAGTGCTGGGTTTGTGGTCAAGAGTCATGAGGTTGGTAGCAAGAGCTGGGTTAAAGAACTGAGGACTATCTCTGAACCCCTGAGGTAGGACTGTGCATGTAAGCTATAAAAACAGGAAGGTGTCTGGGTCTGTCCACATGAAAGCAAGGAAGTCTTGACATTTTGGGTGTAAGGGTATAGCGAAAAATGCATCTTTAAGCTCTAAAACAGTAAAGTGGGAAGTATATGGGGGAATGTGGGAGAACAGAGTGTAAGGGTACCACTGGGTGAATTGTGTCATTGCATTGTTGATAACTCTGAGATCTTGAACTAGGTGGTAAGAATCATTGAGTTTGAGCACAGGAAAGATAAGGATATTGTAGGGTGAATGGGCAGTCCTAAGGAAACCATTAGTTAATAGGCATTAAATTATATTTTTAAGTCCCTGTTGGTGTTTGGGGGCTATTGAACATTGAGGAACACAGGGAACTGTTGAAGGATCTTTAAGGCAAATTAGTATAGGGGTAGCATGGGTGGCACAAGTAGGGCTGGAAGTGTCCAAATAGGATCAGCAAAGGAGAGAGGAAGGAATGGAACTTATGATGCATGGTGGTTGAGTTTGAAGGACAAGATCCATGGGGAGGGAGAAAGTGACAGAGAAATTGAGTTTTTTGAGGAGATCCCTGCCCAAGGTGGGTGTAAGGAAGGTTGGGATAATGAAGAAATTATGGGTGAAGAAAAGGGTTTGAAATTGGCAGGGAATGGATCCTGTCTGGAGGGCTTGTGTAGGATGGCCATCAACTCTCACATCAAGACCATGGATTGGGTTCAATAGCCTGAAAACTCAGAAAGGACACTACAAGGGGCCCTCATGTTGACAGGGAAGGAAAGTGTCTTTTCTGATATTCAGCAAGACTCTGCTCTAAGAAAGATACCTTGATGAGTGCCATGAACCCCAAGCCCCATCAATCCTCTTCAGTGGTGAGACTGAGCAGGTCAGCTAGTGATGAGTCTAATGATGGCAATGAGATCTCCTGTGGAGGTAGGAAGTTTGATGATTTGCACTCTCTCTGGTGAGCAAGGAAGTTGTACTTCCAGTGACCCTCCTGGTTGCAGATGGAACAATGTCCTGGTGGTGGCCATGGGTTGGAGCAGGCTCATGCCCATTGTCCTTCCTTGCTTCACTTAAAGCATGGACTAGGAGGGGCTCAGGTGACACCATTTTGTTTTGATTTAACTTTCCAAGAAGGCTGAGTGCCACAGTCAAAAGTTGGCATTTAAGTTTGGCATGTTCTTGTTTATCCTGATTTTATTGTTCCTCGCTATTGTTGAAGACACTGAATACCAGCTTAAGAACATCTCCCTGTCTTTTTTAATTTAGCATGAATATCAGGTGCAGATTGAGAAATGAAAAGGGAGTTGCTGAAAACTATTCCCTCAGGAGATTGGGGGTTGATCTTAGTGTATCTTGTTATGGTGACAGTAAGACAGGCGAGAAATTCAGCAAGGTTTTCATCAGCACATTGGCTTTGTTCATTAAGTTTTGGTAATTAGTTTGTTTATGGAAAATTTTGTTTAGGCCTGCAGTAATGCAACCAATCATTATATTCATGTGTTGTGAGCCATTATTTCCCTGGTAATCCCAGTGGAGGTCTGCATTTGGTACTGTAGCAGCACCAGCAGGATAGTCAGGGTCAGTGTGGTGTCTGTAGTCAGCCTCAACTTGGGCCACTTCACATAGTTAGGTTTTTCTTGAGTGGAAAGGTTGGATGTAAGAATGATATAGAGATTTTTGTAATGAAGGTCATAGGAATTAATCACAAATTGGAGCTCTTTTATATAGTTGTAGGAATCTGTGGAGAAACAGACCTAGTCTATGAGAGATGTGGGATAGATCAGAAAGAGTAAAAGGGGCATGAACATGAACCAACTTCTCAGGGACAGCCACCTTGCAGAGATGGAAGAGCGGGTGGGGACAGAGTTGAGGAAATGGCAGCTGGCTAGAAGATGGTCTCAGCTGGTAAGAGGAGGGCAGGAGATGGGAGGAGTGGGATTGGTGTGCTGGAGGAGAAAATAGTGATGGGGGAGCTGAGGAGGAAAAAGGGGCAAGGGTTATGAAGTGAGAGGTAAGCGGGGTTATTGCAGCCAGAGACAATGGCAACAGAGGAGCAAAGGAGGAGAAAGTGGTGGGGGTTGCAGAGTGAGAGGAATACAGGGTTGGTGAGGCTGATTGGAGAGGTTGAGGGGGTGGGGGAACCTGCAAATATGGTGAAGGAGGAGCAAAAGCAGAGGGGACATCATCAAGAGGGTCAGTGGTGTTACTGGGTAGAGGTCTTGGCAGCATGGAGTGGGTCAGACGTATTTGGGCCATCCAACATGCCTGAATGAGAGAGGGATGCACCCTGAGAGGAAAAAAGGCTTGCACATAAGGAATTTCTGGCAATTTGCTGTTGTGATAGCAAAAGTTGTCTAAGTCACGGAGGACACTGAAATCAAAAGTGCCTTCTTTTGGCCAGCAGCTGTCATTATTAAGTTTGTAGTAAGTCTAAGCCATCTGGCAGTAAAATATTAGTCATTTTGGTTTGGTGGTCGTAGGTTGTTTAAATTCTTTAAGAGACACCCAAACAGAGTGTGCTTTTGGGGTTGGGAAGGAATGCTTCCAATTAGTGATCAAATTGGAGGTGAGCCAAAGGCCAAAGCTGGTCACACCCCTAGGAAGATTGTCATCATCATTAGTGGTGTGATAGAAAGAGGTGCCCATCCACCACTGTAGGTCATCACCTAGGGGACAGGGGAGTGTCCCAGAGGATGTGAGAGAGTCCTGACATGAGCCCACAATTTTAAGAGAGAGAGAGAGAATGGCAGAAACTCCTGGAATAAGGAGTGGCTCATCTGCAGGAAATGATGTGGATCAGTGTTGAATGGAAGCTGGAAACAGCAAGGGGAGAGCTGAGAGAAAAACGAAAGGTGGCTTATTGGCTGGGGGAGCTCAAAACTGGGGTAGCTCCCTGGAGCTGCATGCTCCAACCACTCCAAGTCACAATACCAAAATGTTAGGTATTTTTGGCACAGTTAAGAGACATGGACAGAGATTTAGAGAAAAAAAACCTGTATTGCCAGCATGAGAGGGCTGCAGGAGACTGTGAGGACCCTCAAAATATGCAAAAGAGAGGAATCACTTTTATGGGATTGGGATAGGAGTGGAGATTATGTGAGTGGACAGGTCACTGTGTCAGGAGAGGATTGGAGAACATTTGGTGCACATACAAAAGGGGAGGGAACATTTATTTGAACCTAGAAGAACATGGTAGTCAGTGTCAGAGAGACACACTGTTTGTTTTGAGACTCGGTACCATGCTGAGCAGGCACCATATTGAACCTGGCAGATTCGCATATGAGAAAAACCCATCACAGTCAGGCACAGGAAAGTTTCTAGTCTAGGAGTTAGGGCTGGAAATAAGAATCTGCACCCCACAGACACATGGAGTGTCTTTTTTAATTTTCACTCATTGCTGAGACAAAATATCTGACACCCAAAATTAAGGAAGGAAAGCTTTATTTAGCTCACATTTGTGGAAGTTTCATTCTTTAATCAGTTAGCTCCAAGGCAGGGTGGCATGGCACAGGGGCAACACTTCAAGGTGGCAGAAGACAGCAAAAGCAACAAGAGCAAAAAGGAGGGGAGAACAAGCATCTTTTCCTACCTTATATTGGAAGCAGGCTATCCGCCCTGAGGTGGATATAGCACTCGCCTCATTTCCATACCCTCTTCTTGCACAGGCTCAGGATGTTTACAAAGTAAGGACCCTGGCTCCCTGTTGAGTCAGTTAGTTAAAGTTCTAAACTTCTCAAGTTGACACAAGGAACAACATCCTTAGAGTGGTAAGAACACAGTTCTTTACACCCTAGCATGTAGAACTGCTGAATTATTTAGGCTTCTAAACTTCTCAAGTTGACACAATGTATCAACCATTACATGTAGCAACTATGATTTCCAGCCAAACTGGAGACTTTCAATCATAGAAGCCTACAAATACAGTCAGGTTCTACCTACCCCAGACTTGTACCCAGCTTTTTTATTCTGAGACACCTAGGAAACTAAACTTGCCACTCTTTCTTTTAAATCTACTTCAGCTTATGGAGGAAAGTGACATTCTTAACAAAGTCTGTCCTTGCCTGTTTCAATAGGTATTCCTCCAGAGTAGTAGTTCAAAAGTTTGAGTAATTAACTGAAAGTCAACCAACTAGTCAAGAGTGAAGACAAAGTTACAAACATACACACTTATGGTCCTGGGTGAGAATTTCAGTATTCCAGTGATGAATCTGACTTCTCTGAGTTTCATTACCATTATTATAATGGTAATGAAAAAATTAATTGTCACACTCATTGAGCACAGTCAGGCAGAAACAATCTTAGAACTCCATGATGTATACATATACCAGTGTAACTGAAATTAGGCCCAACTCTGAAAATAAGGAGAGTGCTTTACAGACAAGATGCTAGGGGAGGACTGATGATAGGAAATTACTAAGAGGAAAACAAATAGCGTGATGGAAATTCTGACCTAATGAAATAATTGCTGAAGGAAAACCAGGGTGGTCAGATAATGCTCAGGAAAAATGTTTGAAGAAACTGAAAATTCATTAAGGATGGTCAGATACCAATGTCAGCAGTTTTTTAGTATGCTGATTTAATAAGATTCTAAGTTAGAATATTTTTGTTTCAAATGAGGAACTGAAAGAATAATTACCAATACTCACGCACTGCATGTAGACAGGGAGACTTAAACTACTTGAGAAGCAACTGAAGAGAAGATTGACTAGAGCTTGGAAAAGAAGAAAATCATTTCCATAAGTATGCATGGCTCCAGTTCATTTCTTTTTCAAACACACATACATACATGCACATATATGTACTTGCATATATATAAATATATGAAAAGGTATACACAAATAATTATAAATTATAAATATATAAGTATTTATAAATTTACATATAAAAATATATAAATATTTGTATATATTTATATAAATACATTTATATAAATATATATCTATGTAAATTTATATGTATACAATTTTAGGTGTAGATATATTTCCTTTAATGTGTGTATTAAAGGAAATATATATTTAATATAATATACAATATATCTATTAAAGGAAATTTATCTCATATGAGAAATCCTTTTCCAATAAAACTCAGTGATTAGGTTTGTCAAGAAATACACTACAGAAAGCAGTGTAGAGAGTTGAAACAAAATTAAAATTGACTTACAATGCAGTGATTCCACTTCTGGAAATACATGTGCAAGTAAATAGAAGGTTAATCACAGCAGCACTATTCCTGAAAATGCTAATAAATAATAGCAATTAAGGTATCTATTAGGAGATTTATTGATAAACTATATGTAGCATATACATACAAAAATATTAAACCTTATAAACATAGGTAATTTGGAAACATGTTACATTTAATACACTTTTTTTTGAAGTTTGAAAGAAAACCTTTATTCTGGGGCTGGTAGTACCCACATTCGCAGCACCTGGCTATGAGGCTGGCCTCAGAAATGTGCTAGTCCCTGTCTGCTGTCTTCTCTGTGCCAGGTCTGTGGATGTTCCTGAGTCTGGGGTCCTGGAGTCTCCTTCTGAAGGTGGTCTCTAGCTTCTTTCCTTCTTGATCAAAGATAACATTAAACTGAGTAAAATTAGCCCTTCAAAATAGAAGAGAAATATTATGTGAATACAGTGGTACCATGTGTTTAAATTAGTCGAATTTATAATGTGATGGAAAAATTTTTAACTATCAGCAGCTAAATATTCTAACACCATACTAAGATATAATATGTTCCTCTAGCTCACCTTGTAGTCAAACTCTTAGACTCAGTCATCCTGGACAGACTCTGCTCTGGCTGCAAACTAAAGATATCCGGACCCAGCTCAGCCTGACCAGACCTAGTTGCACAACCTTTACTTATTGGACAGCAAGCATATCCTTTTATTATGTGTTTCAAGGACTTACTCTCAAGCAACAAAAAATAGCTAATTGTATGGAATAAGAACTTACCAAGCTTTCAAGCCTCTGTACTTCCTGCTTGCAAAATTCTATACAAACATTAGCCTGACTGAAGTTCTGGGCTGATGCTTTGGGGGGGAATCCCCATCAGCCTGATCCCCCCATCATAATAATAAATAAATAAATAATAAAATTTGCTGCCTTCCAACTCCTTGGTGTAGAGCATCTTCCATTCAGTTCAGTATCAGTTTCTGTAACAGTAGAAACAGAAAAATATGCTAGCCAAGTGTCCAGAAAAAAAGGAGTATTTCTCTAATTTGAGAATTTTTTGGTATTGCAAGATGAAAATATTCTGGAGATTGCTGGCAAAAAATGTAGCTCTTACTCTGCTGAACTAAACACCCTATAAAAGCACATAATTAGTCAAGTGTGGTGACACATACCTGTAATCCCAGCAGTTGAGATGCTGAGGCAGGAGGGTCATTGCAAGTTTGAGACCAACCTGTGCTACAAAGTGAACTCAAGGCCAGCCTGAACTGCATAGTAAGACCTTGTCTCAAAAAGACCAAAAGAAAATCATACAATTACATGTTTTAGATATCTATTTTTAATTACTTTTTAAAAGAGCCAGTATTCTATTAATTCCCCATACTACATGATTTCTTTTCCTCAGTAGTTTTTATGAGCACTTTTGACTGTGTTGGATGCTGTTGCTCTTTTGTGATGGGGCAAATTCTTTCTTTGCAGGAAATGGAAGACTTTGTGCAGAGCTCTGGAGAACATGGCATTGTGGTATTTACTCTGGGGTCGATGGTCAGGAACTTGACAGAAGACAGAGCCAATGTGATTGCATCAGCCCTTGCTCAGATTCCACAAAAGGTTAGCTAACTTGCTTCAGTCATGGACAAGTACTTAATAAGACTGTAAAGAGTCTGGTTATAGAAATTTCCTTGGTAAAAGATACCCCTTCTTGAGTTTGCTCATTCGGGCCACAAATAACTTTACAACACAGATATCAGCCATACGATCAAAGAGTACACAGGGTGCTTTTTACACCATTATGATCAGAAAGATATATACTTTTTTCTTTCAAAGTTTTCATTTTTTTAATGATGAAAAAATGAATGTATGGGTCTCAATAATAGAGAACATTGATTTTTTTCCTTTTATACAGTCATAAGAAGTTTATTAAAAAAACCATGTTTCTTAAGCTGCACAAAAATATATACCAGAACTGTGACCCTGTATTTTGATAAATCAAATTGAAACTTAGAAAACAATTTTCAGAATGCACCAAAATCCATTTGGAAAGTTTAAAAGGCATCTATGACTTGGATACAAATGAACACTTAATGTGAATTGACACAAATATTCTTGTTGTCCTGAGTGAGTCTTTTTTTAATTTTTCAGTGTCATTTTAGATTCAGCAAAAATAGTTGCAAAATAGATAAGAATTTGTACTCTCTGAAAATTGCTACTAGTCCAAAGGGGAACTGGTATTCTAAATAGAACATTTTAAAGTTGAGGGGAAAAAGGAGATTGGTAGTAGAATATTTTAATATGTGCTGTATTTCTCTCCTACTTCAACTATATATTAAAATCATTAATGGTTAATATGTAAAAACTAGAATAGTGGAGACTAGAAATTGTAACACATATAATATATGAGGGAAGAGGAAAACAAACAGTGCCCATCAGACTTGTGTAAAGGCAACATGGCTTGGAATTTGCTGTGCCAGAGTCCAGGCAGAGAGTGCAGCAAAGACCATCTGCCCTAAACAAAGAAAAGTGTGTCCTTTCTTAGGGATGGAAAGGAGGCAGAGTACATTTGATGGGGGATCCAAATAAACATCTGTGGTCAAAGTTCTCTGGCAGTCTTGCGTCTCAGTGGGCAGAGTCTTTGAAGTGTCTGATATAAATTCTTACGTTTCTCCAGTTATCCCCAGGATATGCAAAATTCCTTGTCCAATCTTATCTCCTTTCCTGGGATTATTGATTATCATGGACTGATCAGACCCACAACCTCCCAAATGAGTGGATGGCAAAGGCTTAAATAAAAAAACCAAGTTGTATGATTTTAGGGCTTGAAGTGTCAAAATCCTCTAGCAGAATTCAAGATTCTCTGGGAGCTGAGACAAAGAACTTCTCTGGTCAGTCTATATTTATTTGATTTTGAAACAAAAGGAAAGGATAGTGAGGAAAATGCACACAGGAACTGAGCAGGACCTTGGGAGTTAATTCAAAAATTTCTCCAAGTAGTAAATTATGCTCCTTTAGGAGAACTATCTTATCCTCCAGGTTACAGGAGTAGATCCTGCAGCTACAGTCTATTTAGCTAACTGAGGTTGGGGCCAAGTGTCCTTAGCTGTGGCCTTAGCCTATTCTTTGAGGATCATGGCATCACAGGCCACAGTAGGCCTCAAATGGCACCAGGAATTCATAGAGTTTCACTTACTATGAATCAGCTTCCCGTCTCCAAACAAGGTGCTTAGGCCTGAGACAGACACTCAAGTAAACATGGAAAGCCAACTGGTTAATTTTAAATCCTGCCCAGAGCCACTTTGTGTGGTCTCCATCAATTCCTCTTCCTCCTTGTTTTTGTAACAGAAGTTGAATAAGGGTAAATCATGGCAATATGGTGTCTAGAAGTTGGCCCGTTCTGGCTCTCCTTCGACAGACTATAAATAAAATAAGGAGAAACACATAGATTACTCCAAACAGACCAACATAAAACCAAAAGCGTGCCTTCAGATAGTTGAATGGATTTAACTGGTCTCAGGCATCAGAAAATTTGTCCCAATCTTGAATTTGTTGGTCAAATTTTTGGGTTTGACATCACCTTCTCTGGAGGGGTTCAATATCCATAGTAATATTTTTATGGATAACTCTTGTACATGTTTCTTTACATCCTCTCAAGGGTGCATAGATTTGTTATAAGGCAAGGGAGTTATGCAAAAATGAGTGGCCTTGTAATGGCACTTTAATCCTTGTAATAATTGTAGACTCTATTTGTTCTCTTGTCCAGCATGCTATGCTGTGTCTGTAATTTAACAACTATGTTACATTGGATTTTCCATGCTTCCTCAGCAGTCTTTATCCAATTGTTTATGAAATGAGCTGTTTACAGGAATATGTGATGGCCTCTGAGAAAGCCACCACACTGAAATTTAGGAGAACCAAAGAAACAGTTCCTGCAATAATTAATCCAAGCATTCTTTTGGTCCTGTTGGTCAGATGCTTCACCAGTATATGTAGCAAATGTGGCTCTGGAGAGTAGGACATGTTTCAGTGAGATACCAGGGATCTAAACTCCTGGCATATGACCCATTATTAATAATGTCTGTCCTTAGAGAGTACCTGGTCTTCAACAGTGGCTCAAAGTACAATTTGAGCACCTAAAGCAATTAGCATTTCAAGATACGGTGCCAAATAGAAATCATTAAGAATCATAAATGCAAAAGGGATGTTGAACAGTCTTGTAATGTTTTAACTTAAGAACTTCATTGTTTGATTTTATGTTTTTACCAGTCCATATAATTCCTGTTACGAAAAGTAGAGGCAATTTTGAAAAACATAGTTATATTGATCCTACTTGTCCACCATAGAGTAAGCATGGTATCGGGGCATTGAGTTCTGAGTTGGCCCAGTTTGTGAGTTGTGCACATGAAGATTGTTTGGTAGCATTATTTGAATATGTCCATTTTAGGATCTACCATGGGTCTGTACTTTTTACCCTGCCAGTGATTTTTCCCCATGAGTTCCAATCTATAAACACATACTGTTGTATACTTCCTTTAATTCCTGCCTTGGCCTGACAAGCAGCCAGAAGCCAAATAGAATCTTCATGTATTTTTTTTTTAAAGATTAGGTACAGAGCAAATATATATCTTTGGCTTCCATTAATCTGTCACACTTCCTGAGGTAAGTGTGAATCCCAGAGTTGAAAACAACCAGTTGCTCCAAAGTTTGTCGTGCCCAAATTTGAGGGTGAGCAACATAGTAATATTTTGATTGAACTTTAATATCTTCAACACATGATGGTGGAAAAACAAAATATGAAGTATAATTAATAATTATCTTGTCTGGCATAACAATAGAGATGACTGGTATTGTACATATAGATACATTCCTGGACAGCAGCCACCTAGTGGATCCATCACCTGTTAAAACACAAGGGTACTACTAATTCTCTGTTAGTTCATTAGAAAGAATAGTTTGTGTTTTCATTGTTTGATTGTCTGATTTTTTTTTATGTCTAGATTTTGTAACTTGAACAACCACCTCTAAGATAACAATATGCAATATATCAACTAGTATTGATTTCTTACTTTTTTTTTGAAATTCTGTATTACTTCTACCTTTTTTTCTGTTTTGTTTTCTAAAAAAAAAAAAAATTAAAAAAAGACACAAGGATAACCTTGCCCTCATGTTATTAGCTGTACTGGTCCTTTAAAGTTTAAAGTAGGCATGGAAAAGGCAAAATGCAGCCTACGTTGGGGAAAAGAGGAATGCTAAAAAAGCAGCCTTTTAGATCAATTGTGATGAGAAGTCAGTCTCTGGAAACTGTGGTTGGATTTGGCAGTCCTGGTTGTAATGCACCCATAGGAAGTAAACAAATATTTGTAGCTCTTAAGCCTTGTAACAACCTCCATTTGCCCAATTCCTTTAGAATAACAAAGGCAGGAGTATTCCAAGGGCTGAGTTTTCTAAATGCCCTACCTGGAATTGTTCCCTAAATAATTTGTGTAATTAAATGAGCTTCTCCTTTCTAAGGAACCATTGATCTACCAAAATAGGATCCTCGGTTTTCCAGTGTAAACCAGAGTTATTTTGAGGGAAGAAGTATCAGTGGTCCTTGTCATAAAACCTGTTGATACTCTATACCATGTCTGTCACTTTTTTGTGGGGGGGAGGGTCTCACTATGCTGTCCAGGCTGGCATTGAGCTCACTTTGTAGCCCAGGCTGGTTTCAAACTCACAAGAATCCCATTGCCTCAACTCCCAAGTACTTGTATTACAGGCATGTGCCACTATGCTTGGCTCATGTCTGTCATTTTTAGATGTAGTTCTTATGGGCTGTTCGATTCCCTGTAAGTTTTTTCCTAATCCTTTATCTTCTTGATATCCCATTTTAGTCATCATTTATCTAGTTCTAGAATCCAAATCTATTTGCTTAATTTCAGAATTAGAATTCATTCGTATAATTTTAAAATCAGAATCAGAGGCAACATTAATTTCCACTTTTGTAATGAATCTCTTCACAAATTGACCTTAACAGGTGCCACACATGGTAAAAAGAAATCCTTCTGTTGGTCAGTCCCATCATAAGGCAAGGATGAGGCACATTTTAGTACATGCTGAGGGGACCCCAGTCCTATTAAGGAGGTAGGGGTCCTTTGTGTGGCCATGCTGGGTCACTCTTCTAATGCAAGTACAGATGTGTCTACACCAGTGCCTATTAGACTTTCAAAACATTTTTCATTAATATTTACAAAACACATTGGCCTGTTTATAGTCACTTCCTGTGTAAAATAAATTTCTCTTTTTGTAGTCTTGCTCTGAGGGCCTTGCTCCCTCATAGACTGTCTATATTGGACAAAAAAAAAGGCTTATCTAAGGCAACAAAATCAACTAAGCCACATATTCTCCCTTTTCAAAAACCCAAAGATCCATTGCACATGCAAAATCTTGAATCTCATCTCAACAATCACCATCAGTCACACTAGGCTCAGTAGTTATCCCTTTAAATTTATCCTTTCCCAGTAGAAGACCAACTGCTACTTCAGGTGGATGACCCCAAATTCCTGTGGGAATTGGGGTGGGTTTGTCACCTCTGATAGAGTGACTCTGAAAGCTTCAGGAAGACCTAATCTTGCACTCTGTATTGTTCCCCTGCTGAGGGAATTAACATTCCTTCAGGGAAACACCTTTGAATTTGTTGTTGAGTCTGTTGACATGCTTCTAATTGGTAAAGTTGGCTGACATTTTGACCCTCAGGTTGTATATCCTCTATTGTTTGGTGGGCCTGAGGAAAGGCCTTCATGTCACTTTTTGGCAAAGGTATGCCATCCTTATGGAATTTAGAATGACAATGTTTGGCACAATGCCTCCCTTGTTGGTATCTCGGACAGGGTTCAGACATGGGACCTTAATCCTCCACACCAGAGGCACCATTCCCTTGTTGCTGCAGCTGCAGCATCTGTCCTATTAGATTCACCAAGAACTCTGCAATTTTTTCTAATATGTCCTATTTTTCCACAGTTAAAGCATTTCACATTACTCCCTTTAGCTTTTGCAAAGCCAGTTGTAACCTGAGCCATCATAGTTATCCTGTAAGATTCAGTTCCAATATCCTGACAAGTTCTAATATGTGTTGTTAAATCATCAGTTGGTTTTACAGGATTTAAAGCTTGTTTGCAGTGTGATTGGCATTTGCATATGCCAATTATAGAATTAAAATATCTGCAACTTGGTTGTTCAGAACCTCTCTGCAATCAGCTTCTTAGAACTTAGCCACAAATTGAGTTTTGAGATTAGTTTAGCACTTGCAATTCAAAAGACATATGAACAAAAGCCTCCTCACCAATAACATTTTGCCAACTGGGAAGCAAGCAGGGGTACCAATGATTTCCCCTTTTGCAGCTGCTTTTTCCCTTAAAACCTAATAGTTTCTGGATAGAGCATGGGATTTTCTTTTTGAAGGCTCCTGCAGAAGTGGTTTCTATAAGGACTCTACTTAGGCAGCAGTTGCCTCAGCTGGGAGCTATTTTATTTCCTCAGTATCCAAATCAGAAGCTGTTGACTGTGAGCTCTGTTAACAGACTCAAAACTGAATGAACTAGAAGTTGAGAATGTTTCAGAGGAAATGACTTTTCCTCTACTATGTGCCTTTTTATGACTTTTTCCAACTCTTTTCCAATTATCAAAATCTGTATTACCTGAGGAAACCATGGATTATATTTGGTTACCTCTTGTAACATTTTTGTTATGTCTTTTGTTAGCACATGAGCCCCTGAGTGTTTGAGCAGGCTTTGGAACAGCTGTATGTATCTTTGCTCCTCAACTAAAAATGTTTGGCCCATTTTATTCCCTGATAAAACAGCTTGTTCACAACTGAGGACTCACTCTTGAAGGCTTTTCTTCCCTGTCTTCTCCAGGTATCCCTGGTGAAGTTTCTTCCTGTGAAGGCCTTCTCTGTCTCCCACACTTTCCACTCTAGGTAGATTTATTCATTTAGTCTAAAATTCCCAGTCCAAGAATTTTAGGTCCATGATCTGGGCACCAGTTATCACAGACTGATCAGATCTGCAATCTCCTAAATGAATGGATGGCAAAAGCTTAAATAAAAAAGATAAGTGGTATGGTTTTAGGACTCCAGAAGAATCAAAACCCTCTAGCAGAATTTGAAATTCTCAGGGGACTGAGACAAAGGACTTCTCTGGGTGGCCCATATTTATTTAGTTTTCAAATGAAGGGAGGGGATACTGAGGAAAATGCATGTGGCAATTGAGCAGGACCTTGAGAGTCAGTTCAAAGACTTCTCCAAGTAGCAAATTATGCTAATTTAGGAGAACTATCTTATCTTCAGGTTGATATTTATTGCAGGAGTGGAGCCTGCAGCTACAGACTGTTTAGCTATTGAGGTTGGAGCCAAGTGTCCTCAGCTGTGACCTTATCTTGTCCGTTGAGGTGTTATGGCATCATAGGCACTAAAGGTCTCAGCCAGGACCAGCAATTCATAGATTTTCACTTACTATGAATCAGCTGCCCATCTCTACACAAGGGACTTAGGCCTGCGACAGATTCACAAGTAAACACAGAAAGCCAACTGGTTAATTTTAATTCCTGTGCAGAGTCATTCTGTAGTGGTCTCCATCAGGTGATGACAGTCTTGAGTGCTGAGCTGAGCTCCCCGCTGGGAGCTGAGTTCCCTGCAGACAGTAGTGCTTCTGCTGGAAAGCAGGCTGGGGGCTGGGAGAGTCTGCTTCGATTGGAACCTTACTGAAATGTGTTGTGGTGGTCTTCTTCTTCTTCTTCTTCTTCTTCTTCTTCTTCTTCTTCTTCTTCTTCTTCTTCTTCTTCTTCCCTTCTTCCTCATCCTCCTCCTCTTTTAGAAGAAGATACACCCTTTGGAATGAGGCCTTTTTGATATAAGGAAAAGAAACTCCCACTGTGCTAGATGTCCTGTTTGAGTTTGTGTTCTCTAAAACTGAAGAATGAATTTTTGGAATAATGGAGGTTAAGAGCAGAATACATTTATTGAGGAAAGGAAGCTTCTGTCAGAGGGACTCCTGCATGAGTTGCTGAAGACCCTGAATTTTCAATGGATTTTTATAGGGCAAAACAATGAGGTAAGGGGTATCCAAGGTGGGAAAAATGAGAAATTGCAAAGTGGGCATAGGTGGGACAAAAATAGGATCAGCCAATAAGACTTTGGCTGTAATTTCCCCAGTAATATTGATTAAATTGTGATCAAATGGGGAAGCAAGTCAGGTAGCAAGCAGCCTTGAAAGAGAAATGGACCTTTTACTGGAGGGGATGGATCAGTGCCTCTCTCTGGCTTTCCCAAGGTGATGAATACCTATTTAAAATATCAGTCATTGTTGTTTATCCTTAGGGGAAGTATGTGGGTGCATTCTCTTCATCTTTTGTGTTGAGGACTGGTCATCAAAGTATCCACCTGTGTCTCCAACACAGTTGCAATGCCTGCCATCCTCTATACTGTGTCCTCCAAGGGCCCAGACCAGCCTGACTGCCTACAGTGCCTCTACCCGTCTTAGCTGTCTACAACATTTAACCCCAAATTTAAATGTTTGTCTCGACTTATCTTCAAATATGCTTTATTTGAAATTACTGGATATGCTTGAAGAAGATAAAATTTAGTTTTACTTTAAATAAATGAAACAAGTCACCCTTGTTATTTTCATATAGATATAAAATGGTTGCATCATTAATTCTGAAAATTTCTAAAATTTTCATTCTCTAGTAACTTAAAGCTTTTAGAATATGACAAAATATCACCATGAGAGATACAGAGATGTTGGCTCTATTAGTCAGTGCTTACTAGAAAAACAGATTTAATGCATGACATAAAAATATATATAAGAATTTATATAAGAATTTACAAGACTGACTTACAGTGGGTGCCCACTAATCAGGTGTGGAACCTTGCAAATGTCTATCTGTACAGTCTCAGGCCTGCAGCTCACTGTCATGTCCTCACTAAGTCTCTATGTGGAAGTCAAAGGGTTTTCAGTGGAAGGTTGCAGGGTCTGTGCTAGAGGTTGAAGGGTTTTTCTGGAGGCTGAAGAGTCTGTGAAGGAAACCAGGTAACATCATCCATGGTGAAAGTGAAGGCTGGAGCTGCTCAGAAGGAACAGAAGCAAGCCTTTCTTCATTTCGTTTTTATATTGTTCAGGAAACAAGTCTCCCTAGGGTTCGTCTTCAGTCTTCAGTAAGCCCCCTCAGCTACATCCAGAATGATGCTGATCCAATATGATTGGCCATGTCTTGCTCAAGTTCACACAATCAGTTAACTATCCCAACTATGAACTTGACAACCAAACTTTAAACTATAGACTTTTCCAGTTCAATGGAATCATTGTGCTTCCTGACACAAGTCTTTCTCTATGGAAATACTATAGGAAAGAAGACAGGGACAGGGCCTCAACAGAACCAGTGCAGATGATAAGATACATTGCAACAGTAGGGGAGATGGACACCTTCAAGAAAGATGTATATTTAACAAGTGTACTATGAACTTGGTATTACGGTGGCGCTGCAGACAGAGACATGCACATCACTAAATTCCATCCTATCATATCTTCACTGTCTTTTCAGGATTACTGAGGACACTTTGTATACTATAGAAAATACCAGAATCTGATTAAATGTTGGTGATTCAAAGCAGTAGAACAAAAAATATAAGTGAATTTGAATAGCCAGATGTGCAACATCTCGATTGTGACTCTGCCTCCTTTACCCCTGCAAATACTAGAAAGGTCCTACCAATACTGCTATTCTCTAAGAAAAAGGAAGAAATTGACTCACTAAAAGTGAGAATTAACCATAATGTCAATTTGATGGTCTTGGAGCTGCCTAAGGTATTTGTGAGTCACACTATCGGTCTATCTGGCTAGGTAGTGGGGACATGAACTTGGCACATCATCTCCTTCCTCTGCCTCCCTGGCACAGTTCCCCTACCCTGCTCCAAACCACCATAAACCAAGCAGCTCTACTCTGCTGTACCCTGACCCCATAATGCATTTACCTGGGAGCCAGCCAATCATGGAATAACTCCTAGAATCATAAGACAGATGAACTTTTCTGTTCAACTCTGGGTGTTGTATACTTTATATGAATTATAGGGGAGTTGCCTGATAAAGAAAGTTTATACCAGGTAAACGGGGTCATTGCTGCTACTATATCTACTCATGTGGCTTGGAAACTTTTGAAATTGATTTGTTAGACAATATTGGAAAGTCTTAGAGATACAGAGAAGGAAAACCTAGAATACCGCAAGTACAAACTAGTGAGGGATTCTGGTCAGAGCTCAGAAGACCACAGTGCTACTAGGAAGGGAGGTCAGTCAATGAGCTCCTGACAGCAATGCGTGAGGCTTCTGCTTTTGAATGAAGTTGAATGTACAGTGGAGATGCTGGGAAGTCAGAGGTGCTAGGAACAGGTGATGTCAGCTAAAGAAAGCCATAGTCAGTATGTTAAGTTTGCTCAGGTGAGAGGCTACAAGGTTCTCAATCAGCTAGGCCATAACTTCCAAGCCCTTTAGATTAAAAATATCACCATCATGTATCCTGGATGCCAGACATCAAGGTAAAGCCCTTAACATTTGCTCTATTGAGTTTCAGGCTTGCTTTGACCTCATTCTTTCCCATTCTGATATTACTCCCCCTTGGAATGGAAATGCTTACCCTGATCAATTGAAACATAGGATTATGTCCCTCAATCTTTATTTCATAAAAGTTCACAGATGAGACTTTCACTGAGGTGGGTTTTACTTGCACTTGTGACCAATGATGGATCTGTTGAGACTTTAGAAAGAGACTATCAGATTTTCAGTTATACACAGCATAGTTGTATCATGTTCAGCACAATTGCCAAGTGATTAATATCCTTACTTGGAAATTCAGTATGGTTTAAGGAGATTTGTTTGCATGTTGAATTGAAAAGAGGTGGAAGGTCAAAATTACATTTTATAGTCAACTGATTTTTCATTAACTGCCAAGAGGATCAGTGAAGCATACAGCTCAGTGTTTGCAGAAATATCACGAAAGAGGTGACCTGGGGTACTTTATCTGTCATGGTCCCTTTCTCTCTGGCACTGTTTCCCTGCCTTGTTTTATGGCCAACAATAACTAAATAGCTTCATTCCAACATACCCTCCACCCTTGATGGTTCTCATTTGGACTCCATCAACCATGAACTGAATCAACTGAAAGTGTGAGCCAAATAATTTTCTCCTTTCAGCTGTCAGAGTCAGGCACTTTGACTTTGTTCCAGTAATGGGAAGGCTGTCAAATACACCAACTCTGAGTGCAACTACCAGTCAAATTAACTAGACTTAGTTTTGGCCCTGTATTGTTCAAAGAGGGATGATGTCAGAGAAAGGGCCTACTCTTTGAATTAAAATGCATTTCCCATGGGCAGACATTAATAAAGTGACATGAAATAAATCATCACAAATAAATTTCCTCAAATAGCACATTTAAAGGGCAGCAGTTTTGTAACACTTCATAATTAGTACAAACTACATACTCTTTAGTGTGTAGTTAGGTATTTTAATTGATTGTAGAATTATAGTGACTATATATGAAATACGTTTATATGATTTTGATGAACTTATTTCTCTAAGATTCAACTGATGAAACATTGAAATTTCATGCCAAATTTAATTAAGTGTAAAATAGATATAGGAAAAGTAAGTAAATACTTACTTTACATCACCATTTTAGTATTTATCATTATCATCTCATTCTCATTTCCTTATCCATCGTTTGATAGGCATTACATTGCATGATTTCTTAAACTCTTTAGCCTATGATCATACTATAACCTATTTGACTAAAGTAGGTTTTTTTTTCCCTAAAAGGTTGTATGGAGATTTGATGGCAAGAAACCAGCCACTCTAGGGCCCAACACTCAACTGTATGAATGGATCCCTCAGAATGACCTTCTCGGTGAGACTGAAGAGAACAAATCGTGACACATAAGTAACAGGCTGTTGAGAAAATCACAGTTCTGGGAGAAATAAATGCATTGAAATTTTACTATGAACAGTGAAAAAGCATCTCAATATTTCAACATTCACGTTTCAGCCCTAGGGGAAAAATGGATTTAGAGCAACTATTGACATTTTATTACACACAGTAACAGTTTTTCTGGTCAGAAGAATTTTTCAATCAATGTCTACCTTTTGTTATTTTTCATCTCTTGTACTTTATGCCTATACTTTTGCCTACTGCGGGGTCATTTCAAACTTGGCTGAAAACTAAAGCTATCCCTTTTATTACATCTGACTCTTTATTTTCCTTAGAAAATATTGCAGGTCATAAACTGATAAAACGCTTTGTGATGAAAACTAAACTTTTCTTGCTGGGACTGAAGAAACATAAAGACTCTGCTTCCCAGCACACCTACCTATCAAACTCGGGAACCTTGCAATCAATGTCTTTGAGATCACATAGTCTCCTATGACACTCTGCGTTTTCACATGTAGTCTCTTTCTTCCCAGGATGTGTTCTTCCTCCTGCCCACCTGGCAACCTTGTTTAATTTATCAAGTCTCAGTTCACACAGCACCCAGTTACCTCTCAGTGGACTCAGCACTTTCAACATAGTTTCATAGTTATAATAATTTGTTACCTAGAATATGTTTTATCTTCCAATGCCTTATATTGTGATTTCTTATTTTATTTTTAATAAAATCAATAATTTTCTTTAAATTCTCCCTTTCTAGGTCACCCAAAAACTAAAGCTTTTATAACTCATGGTGGAACTAATGGCATCTATGAAGCGATCCACCATGGTGTCCCTATAGTGGGCATTCCTCTGTTTGGGGATCAAGGTGATAACATTGCCCACATGAAGGCCAAGGGAGCAGCTGTTAGAGTGGATTTCATCACGATGTCAAGTACAGATTTGGTCAATGCAATGAAGACAGTCATTAATGATCCTTCGTGAGTACAAATTTTATCTTCTAGACAGTTTTTATAGATCAGTTATCATGACAAAAGTAGATTTTATCCTATTATGAGCCTAAATTTGAAAATTGAAATTATTTTAAAACTTTGTCAACCATTAATTTTCAATCTGTAAATTGACCTACTGCTTGACCAGTTAAAGGTAAAATGATTTAAAAACATATTTTAAAATATTTGCCCTGTATTTAAATGTAATTAATATATTTTATTAATAACACAGAATTCATAGATGAAAAGGATAATACAGCGGAAGAAATATGAAAAAAGTCATTTAAATCAGTACCTAAACTTTCCTGAAACTATTAATCTTTTTCTTAATTTGTATACATTTTGAGCCAAATAAAACCTCTCCTGCCTTAAGCTGCAGGTTTTGGGTAATTTGTCCTAGTAAAGCTGGAGAATAAAAGAATATTCTTGTTTCATCATACAATAAGATTATGCTATATTCATTTTTTTATTTTCAAGAGGATAAAACTTAATAAAACCAATCAAAATAAACCAGTATAAGTGATACAGGACTTCAAAATCTTACTAAACCAACAAATGTTACCATAATGCCTTTTGTTGTCTTTAATTAGCTGCAGATACCCTCAGACATAATAAAAATCAAACAGAACAGAATAGAATGGAAACAATAAAAGCAAAACAATAAGTGCAATAAAGGACTTCAAAACAAGCCAATAGTAAATCCAAAATGGCTACCGTAATATGACTTGCTATCTTTCAAATAGCTGCTCATGCCATCAGATTTAACATAATCAAACAAAACAAAAGAAAATAAAACCCAACCCAACAAAATAATGAAAATGATATGATTTCCTGGCCAGGATCACTTCTTAGTGAGGCCTTGTTCTCTCCTTCTGAAGTCTGTGAATGGCACTGACTCACAGAGAGAGGCGTGGGCATGGCTGTCCCCACTCTGGCAGCAGCCCACGCATGGCACTGGCTTCCAGGTGGGGATCACCTCCTGGTGAGGCCTGGTTCTCTCCCCCCACAGCATGCTAATGGCACTGACTCATGGAGAAAGGTTTGGTGTGGCTGTCCTCACTCCAGCAGCTATGCTATGTTCATTGTTCTGGAACAGTGCTGTTGCGCTTTCCACGAGGTTTTTTATTTTTGTCCATGTTTTAACATGTACCACACTTCATTTCTGTCTATGCTGAATGATTGATTTAGCATGATACATCACACTTCATTTGTCCATTTATTACATCATGAACTGTTTGTCGTTTCCAGTTTTGACTATGATGAGCACAATTATATATATTTTTATTTGAATACATGTTTTACTTCTTTTTTGTTTTGTTTTGCTTTGCTTGTTTTTTGAAGTTTTTTGTATTTTTTTTTTCTCTTTTTGACACAAGGTTTACTATGAAGTTCATAGTCACCTTGAACTCACTTTGTAGACCAGTTTGGCTTTAAACTCAAAGAGATCCTCTTACCTCAGCCTCCAAAGTGCTGGAATAACAGCACAAGCCACCATGCTCTTATTTCTTTTGTATAGTTTCAAGAAGTAGAATTAGCCAGGGATTATTATTCATGTTTTTGGTTATACCCTTTCAAGGAGGCTAAATGTGCTATATTATTTTGATCTCAGTTTTTGTTTCACTCATGTATAGAAGTAACAAGTAGTTTGTACATACCTACCTGTTTTTCATATTTATTCTTTAACAGCATGACTGTTTCAATCTCTAATATTTTTCTTAATTGTCTACTTATTATTGCCTTGTAAGTGTTTCCTATGTAATATGGATCTAATCCTATCTTGAGATATAAGGCTTGCAGATACTTTCTTTCATTCAAAATACATGGATTCACCCCTTTTTCCATGATGCATTTTAAAGCCATAAGTTTTTAATGCTAATAAATTGTATCTCCAATAATCAAAATTCTCAATACTGCAACAGAAGTAATGTAAAATTTGTAGTTCCTAGCATTTCTTATTAAATTGCATTATGTACAGTTATCAATAATATTATCATGTAAAGGGGATATCATTACAGGAATACTTTAACAATTATTATCAAAAAGAAAATACTAACAAAATTGAATGGTAAAAATGCTTTAAAAAGAGAATAAAAATGAAGATAACTCTGGTTGCAAAAATAAATGAGAAAATATAGAATAAGATGAAACTTTTAAATATATATTCTATACTTATATTAATCATAAACAGACTAAATCTGTTTATGATTAAAGGACAAAGATGGCTAGCCTGAATTATTTTTAGTTTTAGTTTTTTGCTTTTTACTTTTTTTGGTACGGGGGACTGAATGTTAGCCTGAATTTTTAAAACTCACTGTGTATTCTGTTTATAAAACATGTGTTATATAATTATCCAGATGGGTATGAGTAAAGAGGGAAGCACAGTAATTTTAAGTCATAATAATGTAAGCTGTTGTAGCTTTATCAAAATTAAACATAATAGACCAAAATAATAAATAAATACAAAAATGAATATTCCCTATCACTAATTAATCAGTCATTTAATATAATACAGTTTCTTAAATTTATGTACCTGCTAATTAATCCTCAAAGCATAACTCCAAGTGGACAAAAAGAAAAATATAAATACACATGTATATTCCCAATGGGGAGCTTTTAAGCACTTTTATCAAGAAATATAAAAAATGAAAAAACTGAATAAGAACATATCAGATTTGAAAAACCTAATGAACAAATGGAAACTAAGTGAAATAAATATCTGTCACAAAACTAAGTAAATTTGAAAAGATCCAAAATATAAAAAATACACTGTTCAGACATACTGATATTAAAAACAGAAAAGATTTTTTAAAATAGTTCACTAAAAAAAATCTTCAAATTTTGAGAACAAATCTGTCACATTCAGCATAGCTCTTGAAGTTCCCAGGAGGAAGGATGGAGGGAGGATGGAGGAATAAGGACAAGAATCAGGATACAGAAAGATGAGGTTTGGTGGAGACTCCTTTCCTGATGGGGGAGAAATAGGACTGCTCAATGATTGCAGCATGTTTATTTGGCAGGTTGATGTCATATGACATCGCTCTGCCTAGTAACCTGTTTGCATGGCAGCCTTGGTGCACATGGCATCCTTGGAGCTGGAAGAGTTTGTTCGCTTGGCATGTCTCAGGCACTCTTTATTCCTGGGTTTAGCATTGATCTGCAGCTTCAGCAGCTCCCCACATTAATCATTACACTTCTAAATATTTAAAATTCAACTAAAAAATTATAACTGCATGTGCAATTTTATCACAGAAATTTTATTCCTAACCATATAAAACACAAAAATATGTGAAATGATAAATCAATATATATACAAGAATGTATAAAATAGAATTAAATATAAAAGTGAACAACTGTTTACAATCCAAAATTTCCAAACCATAAAATGAAGAGATGATAATCTGTGGTGACTACATGTAATGGAATTAAGTAACTGCCACAAATAGACACAAAGGAGTACATGCTATACTGTTGAGATACATAAACAAGAAACAAAAAGCATGGTGCTAGTAGTCAGAACCGTTCTTAATTTGAAGACACTAATGCTAAAGCACAAAGGTGTAGTGCTTCTAGCAATTCTGGCAACCAAAATCATGATTTGATCATAGGTATACTGACACATTTGCTTCACAAGAACTATCAGCCCAGTTATACAATAACCAGCTATTCATTAATGGCAGGTGCATTTTATTAAATAGCTTATATTTAAAGCTCTATTATGCAAGCCATAATGTCTTTTTAAAATTCTGCAGACAAAGAGCAAAGTAAACACGACAATGGGGAAGAGAATATACATGGGAAGGGAAACTTTCCCGTATGTGACACTTTGTGGCCAGGTGGTCCA
Source organism: Dasyprocta punctata (assembly GCA_004363535.1). Taxonomy (NCBI): domain Eukaryota; kingdom Metazoa; phylum Chordata; class Mammalia; order Rodentia; family Dasyproctidae; genus Dasyprocta; species Dasyprocta punctata. The sequence continues at coordinate 40,362 of RJWM01013866.1, forward strand.
AAATAATGATCTACATGTTATTCTAATTTTGAGCAGTGTAATATCCTAATCTGATGTGATTTTGAAAAAAAAACTATTAGGCAGAGATTAATGAGAAGAGGGGAGAAGAATGGAAGCAGACTACTCAGCCAGCATTTCACACATTACAATTCCTCTTCAAAAACTTTAAGATGACAGTTTCTCACTAAACTCACATAGATTAAAAAAAATGCTTACAAGGAAACTCCAACATAAAAACTACATGTTCTAAGATGACCTATCTCATTGTATACCACTTTTACTGCCTTTTTTATTTTTTATTTTATGGTATATGTTTTGACACATCTTTACAGAAGTTCTTAAAAACCTTTGATAGACTTGGGCAAATCAATCGGCTTTCAATGTTGGTCTTTCTGTTTCCCCTGTAGCTATAAAGAGAATGCCATGAGATTATCAAGAATTCACCATGACCAGCCAGTGAAGCCCTTGGACCGAGCAGTCTTCTGGATCGAGTTTGTCATGCGCCACAAAGGTGCCAAGCACCTGCGCATTGCAGCCCATGACCTCTCCTGGTTCCAGTACCATTCTTTGGATGTGATTGGGTTCCTGCTGGCCTGTGTGGTCACTGTGATATTCATCATCACAAAATGTTGTCTATTTTGTTGCCACAAGTTTGCAAACACTGGAAAGAGGAATAAAACTGAGTAGTTGCATCTTCACCTGAAATTGGGAGTCTTGATGGCTGTACCTCCTCCAGTTTACTCTAGCAAGAAGAGATTATGGTGCCAGATTCCTTCTTTCTGTAACAAATTTTCACAAATTACTTTTTCAAGTCAAATTTCATTTGTCAGGGGTATACCTCCTATTTATAAGTTAGAAATATTTCAAGTCAAAGACAGGGGAATGTAAGAATAATAAATCTCTACGTGTGCCTACTGAAAATATTGCTGAAATTTATGAATTACACAAAAATACCTAGCTAAACTGTGATTTGCAAGGTATTTATAGACACATAACATTAAAAAGTCTATGCAAGATATTGATCTGGTTTTGCACATACTTAGACTCCTTTAGATTCATTTTAATGCAGAATGGAGTGAAAAAATTACATTATCATTTCCTTTAACTCTAGAAATAGCATAGACCATAATTAGAAGCAGTCCAAATAATATGAAATTTAAATAAGTTGTATGGGAACTAAACCACAAAGTTTCCAAAAGCCCTACTTTAAAACACATATCACAAATGAGATTTATAAAATTGGTCCAACTTGAAAATTACCTTTATTGGTAAGAAAACTATCAACCAAGTGTCACAACAAATACTCTCCAGTCCAACACAAATAAATTTATGTAGGAATATAATGTGAAATGATTCTACCAACTAGAACTGAAACAATTATTTGACACTGCAATTCTACATTTAGTAAACTGTGGTGCAGAAATACTTGTACACATACATATTTAGATACAGGATGTTCCCTCTAGAATTTAAATGGTTTGCCAGTCAATGGATATATCTTTAAAGTTACAGAGTTAGCCAGGCATGGCGGTGTGGTCACTATAGCTACTTAAGAAGTTGAGGTGGGTGAATTGTTTGAGGGGAATTCAGGGCCAGTCTGGGCACCATACTGAAATAAGTACATGAATAAATTGTATGGTATACAACTATTACAGAGAATGAGTAGAGTATATGCAATATCATTCAGTGTTCTTGTCATACTGTGAAATATAAAAAACAAGTTCCAGAAAAGTTTTATAAATTCTCTGGAACAAAATAAAACATATGTGTAAACTTGTACAAATACAGAGAAAAATATTTTGGATGAGTATACGGAATTTGTATCAAAATAATCTTAATATTTAGTTCTTTGTACATCAGCAGTATTTCTTTTATGAAGAGAACTCACTGTATTACTCAGGATGACCTCAAATTCATGATCTTCTTGTTTCAGCCTTTCAAGTAGGTAGGACTAAATACATACAAACATCACTGCATGTCTTACTTTCTCTTTGCTCAGAAAAAAATACCTGATACCCACAAGTTACAAAAGAAAAGTTTTATTTGAGCTCACAGTTTGTAGCAGTGTCAGTCCATTGCTGTCTGGCTCCAAGGCATGGTGGTATGACAGACGGGCCTGGCAGAGGAAAACCAGTTTGTGATGTGGCAGCAGAAGTAGCACCCTTCCTTGTTTTTCCTTTTTATGCTACCCAAGCTACAAACCTACTGGTTAGTACCAGTCATCCAAATACACCTGAACTGTGTTCAACCAACCAGTATCAGTGGATTATTCCAGTATTGCATGTTTATGATCCAGAATTACACCCCCATGATCCAAAGCTTTCAGATCCCTTCTCAAAAGCTTTGCCTAGAAGTGTGTGAGGCTGGAGAAAGTTCAGATTTAAGTCTGGCCAAAACAATATTTTCATAAATTAAATTATTTTAAAATTACTAAAACAAATATAATTGATTCCCCCAAACAATTGTTAAAATGTGATGACATATTACCACATTTATTAATGCTTTTAGACTACTTGAATGGACCGGTATCTGACATACTATCTATCTGATCCATTTGTGACTGTTTTTAGAACACCTATTTCATATTTAAACTATCTACAAATAAGCATACCACAATGTATTAATTTTAATAGACATAAAATATAAATCATCACCATTTTTCTGATTTTATTGTCTTTAATGCCAACATTTAATGAAATTTGCATAGAATAGTGACCATAGATGGTTTTTTCAAATGCTTATATTGGTAGTATTTTGAGTATGAAATTTGATATTTGACAACCTTCCCATTAAGTCATGTTGCCTTCCCTTCAACTTTAGCAAACATTGCTTTGTCTCAACAAGGAGGTTGCAGTAGAAATGACATGGCTTAATCAGCAAAATTCAATTCACAAAGGCAGTACACGCACTGCTTTGTTTTATTCCCCTGACTTCATCACATAGTTCCATTTGGAAACTCAATCATACCCAAAATCCCTGTGAAAGGCTATTTGGTACAGGAATATAGAGATATATGTAAGAAGTCACTTTTATTCTAGGTTTGTAGAATTCTGAGTCTTTTGTTACTAACCATCAGATATAGAAGTGAATGATCTTCATATAATAATAGCACCAGTCACCATATAATAATAATGACCTTCAAGAACTGGTTAGCTGAGACAGCCAGTGTGAGGCATACAATAAACTCAAAAGATTCTACATTTGGTTGAGGTTTGTTACACAGTGATAGGAAACAGAAATAACATGTATATTTTTAATTAATCATTTTAATTTTATAACTAAAAGCAGCTACCTAAATGTGAAGTATATAATTTTGAAAATGACCTTCACAAAAAGAAAAATCACCCACCAGCATAGTATGGTGGTTAAGAGTTGGTACTCTTGATGCAAAGCTTGAATGCACACTGCTGTGAACCTACACAGAATCATGTGGGGTTGGGTAAGCTACTCACACCAAGACTCAGCTTCCCCTCCAATGAAGAAATAACCTATACCACAAGGTTGAAAGAATTAATTCATTAACATGGAAAATACCTAAAAATAATTGCAATATGTAACAAACTTCAACTTCCATTAACTAGTACCAGTAAAACTAACATTAAAAACAGTTGTGTAATAATGTTATTCTTCACATAAATTACCTAATATGCTTTAAATGCAATATTGTTCAAATGTAAATGCTGCTCTAAATATGTCATGGTTGGGGTATAATCCAGGGGCTGGTAAATAAAGTTTTCTGAACTAACTCTAGCCACCCACCTGTTCTTTTACAAATAAGGTACAAATCACATAATGTGAAAAGTCATCATTTTACAGTGTAAAATCCATTAGTATGAATACATTTTCAAAACTTTACAACTTTCACTACTCTCTATAAGGAAAGTTTTTTTCTTCAATTAACTTTACTGATATATTTTAGATACACATAATGATCATATTCATCATAGAGAATTTGTTCCTGTACATGATATAGTTTGATTCCTATTTTTTTCCAATTCCGTCCCCTCCCATGAACTCCTCTCCTCCCTATTTACAAAGTTTTGTTTCACTTTATTTTTTTGTCATTTATTTTCTTTTCCACATCCTTTCTTTCCTTCTTCCCCCACCCTACTTTCTCCTTCCTTCTGAACAACTTCATTCCATTTCAAAATATCTATTGTACCTTTTGGTCCTTACCCTTTCAGTTTCTGACACAGAGGGAGAGAATGTCATGGTTACATATGTGAGTTAGATCTATTTCACTTGATGGGTCTCCATTTACCTATAAAGGTCTCTGGTTTATACTTCTTTGTGGCAGAGTAGTTCTTCATTGCACAAAAAATATATCTCATCCCCTCCTCCCTACCTAGAAGACCTCAGTAGCCAACAGGAGCATTAACCACCACTCTCTCATACCCAGACAACCTCAAGAGCTCACAGGAACATCACCAATCCCTTCCATCACCTGCAGTACATTGGTGGGCTGGTGGGAGTCTTGGCAACACCTCCCACCACTCAGCGGATCTTGGTGTGCCAGCAAGAGCACAGTGAGACCCCACCCCAAGCAGAGAACATCAATGGATTAGCAGGAGCCTTGAAAAGCCCTTGCTCCACTTGGAGGACCTGAGTTCAGCCAGCAAGAGCATGAGTGAGTCCTTCTTCCACACAGAGAATGCCAGGTGGGCCAATGGGAGCACTGGCAAGGCCTCCCAACCTGAAGGAACCTGGCCAGGCCTGGAAGACCCCCCAGTGACACAGTAGGGACCTGGGTGGGTTGCACACCATGGACAGATGAGTCTGGCAGCCTGGAATACTCTGAAGCTGCAGTAACAATAAGAGCAAAGGATTGGTTCGCATAAATATGCCTAGGCTAGTCAGCCCAGGAAGAATACAGGACTCACCAGACTGACCCTGCAGGAGAAATTCAGGTGACTGGCTCCTTATCTACACTATAGGACCCAGTAACTAGATGAATGTCAGCCACACAATAGGACCCTAAGACAAACATGATAGGCAGTTGAGATTAGAGAGATTCAAAAGACCAAAATACTAACAAAGAGGTGAAAATGTTATAACAAAAAAGTAAAATGAAATCTCAAACCCCCAGCCCATCTGGAACAAGTACAGGAGACATCAAAATAGAGGAAATTCTGAAATTTCTGCCAAGATAGCAAGTGAAGTAAATAAACAAATCCAAGAAACTATAAAGAAAATATATCACAAATAATCTCTCAGATAAGCAAAGAAATGAAAACCTTAATGAAGGAGTTGCTCATCACAACTAGAGAAGATGTAGATTAAAAAGTACAGAAGCACAGGAAAATGAAGGAAACCTTCAATGAACAATATAAGAAAGAAATAAAATGCATGAAATAATTCAAAGATATATCCAGGAAACTAAAAACTCATTTGAAAGCTGGCAAAATTACTTGAATGAAAATAAAGATAGACTTTCAAACCTTGAACACAGCCAGTGATCACAAAAGGAAACAACTCTTAAAAAAAAAAAGGGACCATGAAATAACAATTCAACAGCTCCAAAATTATGCCAAGAAAAACAATATCAGTTTGATAGGTGTCTCAGTTACTTTTCACTCGTTGCTGGGACAAAACACCCAACACTCAAAATTAGGGAAGGAAAGGTTTATTTCTTACAGTTCTTGGAGGTTTCAGTCCATATTCAGCTGGTTCCAAGGCAGAGTGGCATGGCACAGGGGCAACACTTTAAGGCAACAGCCATAGCAAAAAGGGGGCAAGAGCAAGCCTCTTCTCCCCCCTTATATTGTACACAAGACACCCCCACCCCAGGGTGGGGGTAGCATTCATAAATCTCCCTGCCCTGCTTTGCACAAGATGAGGATGTTTACAAAGTAAGATCCCTGGCTCCCTGCTGAGTCTCTCAGTTAAACTTCTGACCTTCTCAAATTGACACAATGAACAAGTAACTGCTTGTGCTCTATACCCCAGGATGTAGAGATGCTGAGTTACTTAATTAAGCTTCTAGACTTCTTAAGTTGACACAATGTATAAACCATAACAATAGGTGTCAATGAGAACACAGAAGTCAACACAAATGATATTAAAAAATGATTTGCAGAAGTAATACCAGAGAAGTTCTCAAGCATGGGAAAAGAATCTGATATACAGATAAGTAAGATATAGAGAACTCCAAAAAGCCATGACCAAAAAAATCTACACCTAGTCACATAATAATTGAGATCCCAGAAATTCAGCTTAAAAACAAATACTAAAAGCTGTTAAAGAAATAGATCAACTATCAAGAAAACCACATTAGAAGCATGGGTTTCTCAACACAAACCCACAAATCAAGATGAGCTTAGAGTGAAGTATTTCAAGCCCTAAAAGAAAACAACTTTCAACCCAGACTGACATACCCTGCAAAACTATCTTTCAAGATTAATGGAGAAATAAGATACCTCCAAGACAAAGAACAACTGAAGAAATTCATGTCCACCAATCCAACACTACAAAGAGTACTGAAAGTTTGTTCTAGATAGAGATAAAAATAAAAACACAATTCCCAGAACAATAACAGAAAGAAACCACCAGACAGGGCAGACAATTAAACAAAGGTGTAAAGCAGTGACCCAACAACAAGAAAACATTACAAAGATAAGTCAATACATATCAGTTACAACCATCAATGAGAATGACTTCAATTCACCAATTAAAAGAAACAAGTTGACATAATGGATCAAGAAACAGGATCCAACAATATGCTGTATACAAGAAACACAACTGACTCTAAAGGAAACTCATAGACAAAAAGTCAAAGGATGGAAAACAATATTGTGTGTGACAGAAACCCAGAAAAAAGTAGGGATAGCTATTCTGCTTGCAGACAATGTTAACTTCAAACCAAAAATGATCAAAAGAGATAAAACTCAAATTCATGCAATAAGGAATGAAAAGGATGAAAATAGTACAGATTCTGTGGAAATGCAGAAGATCAGGAATACCTACTTCAAAAATCTTTATTCACAAAGGATGGAAAACACAGAGGAAATGGACAGATTCCTGGAAGTATATGAATTGCCAAAGCTGAATCAAGAAGATATAAAAGTTTTGAATAACCCAATATCATTTACTAAAATTGAAAATGTGATTAAAAACTTACCAACAAAGAAAAGCCCAGGTCCAGATGGATCCACAGCTGAATTCTACAAGAAATTTAGTTAAGATGGAATGCCAATAATCCTCAAACTCTTTAATGAAATTGAAAGGAAACAATTCTCCCTAACTCATTCCTGGAGGCATGTAGTGATAGACCCAACCAAAAAGAAGATCTACAGGCCAATCTGCCTAATGAACATAGATGCAAAAATTCTCAATAAAATACTAGCAAACAGAATGTACCAAATCATCAAGAAGATTATACACTACAACCAAGTGGGATTCATCCCAGGAATGCAGGGATGCTTCAACATATGCAATTCAATAAATTTAATGAACCACATCAACAGGGTCAAAGACAAAAATCACATGATCATCTCAATAGACACAGAAAAAGCTTTTGATAAAGTCCAGCACTCATTCATGATAAAAACCCTACAGAAAATCAGAATAGATGGTCTCTACTTTGATCTGGTAAAAGCCATCTATGATAAACCAACAGCCAACATCATACTAAATGAACAAAAACAAAAAACTTTCACTCTAAACTGAGGAACAAAACAAGGATGTCCACTATCACCACACCTGCTTAATATAGTTCTGAAAATATTAGCCAGAGCAATTAGACAAGAGAGAAAAATAAAAGAAACAAGGATTGGAAAGGAAGAAGTCAACTTATCATTATTCACAGATGATATGATACTCTACATAGAAGACCCCCCAAAACACCACCAGAAGACTACTAGAGTTAATAAACAAATTTAGCAGTGTAGCTGGATACAAAGCCAACACTCAAAAATCAGTAGCATTCCTGTGCACAAACAACAAACTCATTGAGAGACAAATTATGGAAATAATACCTTTCTCAATAACATACAAAAAAATGAAATACTTTGGAACCAATCTAACAAAGGATGTAAAACATCTCTATATTGAAAAATAAAACACTCTGAAAAATGATATTGAATTGGAAATCAAAAAATGGAGCACCCAGATGGACAGCACTCAGCTGCACTTCCCCTACACCTGAAAGACCTCTGAAGCTGATGGGATCATTGGCCGCTTTCCCCACACCCAGACAACTTCTGCAGCAAAGTGAAGCCTCAGCTGCCCTTGCCTTGCACCTCAGTACCTGATGGGATCATTGGTCACCCTTCCTGTACACCTGGACGACTTCTACAGCTGTGGGGAGATTCATCTGCCCTTCTCCTGCACCTCAGCAGCTGACAGGGTTGTTGGCTGGTGTTGCCCCACACTCAGATGACTTCTGCAGCTGAGGGAAGCCTCGGCTGCCCTTCCCCTGCACCTGAAAGACCTCAGCCACAGACTGGATTTTGGACCACCATTCACCCCACCCAAAAGACTTTAGTAGCCCATGGACCATCAGGGAATCCTTCCGACACCTGCAGTACATTAGTGGATGGGTAGGAGCCTCAGCAACCCTTCCCCCTACATAGAGGACCTCAAAGGGCCTGTGACAGTGTGGTGAGTTTCCTCCTCAAATAGAGGACCACTGGGTGTCAACAGGAACCTCAGCAAACTCTACCCCCAACTCTAGGACTTTGAAAGCCAACAAGTGTGTGGGTGAGTCACAGGTTCCATACAGAGAACCCTGGGTGTGTTGACAAAAGTACTAATGAGGGCTTCCCCTGCCTGAAGAAACTGGAAAGGGCCTATAAGACCCCTAGTGACATGGCTGGGGCACACAATGTAAACAGGTAGATTTGGCAGCCTGGAACAGCCTGGAGATGCAGTAGCTATAGGAAATAAGGGCTTGTTTACATCAAAACTCCTAGGTTAACCAACCTAGGAAGAATATAGGATTCACTCAACATGCCCTGCAGGAGCAATTCAGATGACTGGCCCAACCCCAACACTGTAGGACCCAGCAATTGGGTGAACATCAGCCACACAGTAAGACCCTAAGACATACATGATGGATAGTTGAGAATACCAGCATTGAAAAAACCAAAATATTAACTCAAGAGGTAAAAATGACAAAACAAAAAAGCAAAATGCAATCTAAAACACCCAATTAATCAGAAACAAGTACAGGAGACATTGAAATAGAAGACATTGGAAGTTGTTATGGATTAAAACCTGGTGGTCAACTTAACATCAGCTGAATTACATCAGCATGGTGCTGAGTACAGATGGCCCACCTGAGGAAGGTTACCAACATAAATAGAGATGTGGAGAAGAGAGAGGCATTTTGGGTTCTTTCAAGAGTTGCTGTTTCGAGCCGATGGTTCTCCTGGAGATGCTTGTCATGCTGGCTTCCTCAATATGGATTTGGCCATTATCATTGGAGGAGCTCAGGGCCTTATCAATGAGAGTGGCTGTGGCTCACCTTGGGGGAGCTCTGCTCCTCATATTGTGTATCACTTCCTGGCTCCAGAGGGGAAGATGTGTGCTGAAGAAACTTGTCACACTGAGCTTCCTGACCTGTACTTGACTGTTCTTGTCATCTGAGGAGCTTGGGACCACGTTGCCACTGAGGATGGCTGTGGTACTCTTCAAGGCAGCCCCACTTCTTATTTTGAGCTTGACTTCTTGGGTCCAGTATAGAATCCTCAACCTACTACACAGTTCCTTCACCCCACTGGCATAGACCTTCTAGCTTCCACCGCTGACCTTTGGCCTTCCCAGCACAGAACCGTAAAATAGACTGGCATGAGTCCTTATTGGGGGCTCTTAGATTTTCATTTGGATTTGTGGGAAGCAGTGTCAGGCACTCTGGGTCTTTATCTGGACTCATGCAGGACATTGCTGTGGGATCCAGGCCCTTGGCTGAATATCCTGGGTCTTTAGTGTTGTGAACACATTTTCCAGCATTTTCTTGTGTTTAACTCTGAGTGACTATCATAAAACAGTATTTCAAATTCTGTGTGCTGTATGCACTTGTTCTCCCTGTAACCCCTGACTACAACAGAAGTCATACACCTGAAATTTCTGAAAAGATAGCAAGTAAAATAAAGAAATAAATCCATGAGGCTATACAGGAAATAATCTCTCAGGTAAAGAAAGAAATGACAAAATTAATAGAGTTGCTCAGCATAGCTAGAGAAGACATAGATTTAAAAAAATAAAGTACAAGAGCATGGGAAAATGATGGAAACCATGAATAAACCATGAAGGAAAGAAACAGAACTCATGAAAAAAATTCAACAAGATATCCTGAAAATTAAAAATTCCATTGATATCTGAAGAAACTGCTTGTGTGAAACTGAAGATAGACTTTGACACCTTGACGATAGGATCACAGCTAGTGGTCACAAAAAGAATTTTTAAAAACAACAAGAGATCATGAAATAACAATTCAACAGCTCTAAAATGATGCAAAGGAAAACAATATGGGACTGATAGGTGTCAAATAAAATGCAGGTATCAACACAAAAGACATAAAAATTCTAATCGCAGAAGTAATACAAAAAATTTTCCAAATATGGGAAAAGAATCTGATATGCAGATAAGTGAGGCATACAAAACTCTGAACACTCATAACCAAAATAAATCTACACCTAGACATATAATAATCAACATCTTTGAAATTCAGCATACAAACAGAATATTAAAAGCTGTTAGACAAAAGACACAACTCACCTATCAAGAAAAGCCCATTAGAATCACAGCAGATTTTTCAGCACAAAATCTCAAGTTAAGACAAGCTTGGAGTAAAGTATTTCAAACTCTGAAATGAAACAACTTTCAGCTGAGATTTATGTACCCTGCAAAACTTTCTTTGAAAACTAATGAAGAAATAAATTATTTCCATGACAAAAAAACAACTGAAGAAGTTCATGTCCACCAAACCAAACCTAAAAAGAGTACTGAAAGACATACTAGAGAGAGATAAATATGACTACAATTCCCAGAACAACAACAGAGAGAAAACTTTTTCCATTTGTGAGTGCCTTACTTCTTTTGTGCTTTTGTATGTAAGCATGCATTTTCTAGGGACTTACAAGATGAAAAATTTTTGAAAGTCAACACTTCAGAGGTTCGCAGAGAGAAAATGAAAAAAAAAAGATAAAGGAAAAGAAAGAGGAGGCAGAGAAGTACAAGAAAGTGAGAGAAGTAAGAGGAAAGAGAGGATGAGGAGAATGTGAAGAACTAGGGGGAGAAAGAGAAAAGTAGACAAAGCAGAAACGGGGAGAGGTATCAAGAGGTATCCTCTCTGATGTGCAGCAGCCTCATTAGATACTCCCTTGGGTCAATATACTCTGTTCCTGGGTCAGATGGAACTGAAATGTGCTCACCAGCAGACACAGATGAGGGTGACCTATCCAGTGTCTCACGCCAAGTTTCTCATTCAACTGTTACAGGAAACTTATTCCTAAGGCACTGTGGAGAAGATTGGGTTTTGGAGTGACACCCAAGGGAAGTAATCTCCTTAGATCATGAACATTTTGAGGTCTTTGAGGTCTTAATCACTTTAGATAAGACCCTCAAAACTGCTCTTGTAATCTCTCTCTCTCTCTCTCTCTCTCTCTCTCTCTCTTTCTCTCTTTCTCTCTCTCTCTCTCTCTCTCTCCCTCTCTCTCTCTCTCTCTCACTGTGTGTGTGTGTGTGTGTGTGTGTGTGTGTGTGTGTGTG
>RJWM01013867.1:0-52156 GCA_004363535.1 Dasyprocta punctata
CACCTGGGGAGAGTTTTGGCAAGATGTGAGCTACAGGAGGCTTAGGTAGCCCCACCACAAAGCATTACCAGTTGCAGCTCTCATAGCCTCTCTACTGGGGCAGTTCTGCTCACTGCCTACAGCTTTTCTTGATATTCCTGATTTCTTCACCTTCTCAGGATCACTGTACTTTGGTTTCACTTTCACAGCTTCATACATTGCCTTTTCAGGGACAGTCTACTTGGGGCCCAAGGCCTTTGACTGAAATCTGTATGGGATGCTCCTTGACTCTCCAACTTTTGCATTCTGTAGACCTGAAATATAAGCATCATGAGGATGACGCCAAATTCTGCTGCCAGCTTGCACAGTAGTTGGGCCCCCTTGGATCACAGCTGCAGAGGCCTCTTGAGTATCTGAATGGTTGAGCACTGTGGACCAAATTCCTAGGACCAGTTCCCTGGGCAGCCCTTCCTAAGGGCAGGGTGCCCTGGACTCTTTGCTCATAGTAAAGTTTTTCATTTTTGTACCTTTGAACCTATTAAGGATAGGGTCTTGCTGATTCCTCACATGGCTTGAAGGCATCTTTCCTACTATCCTTACATAGAGTACTTGGCTTCTTTTTAGTGCTAATTATTTTGGCTGCCATGCTCCCCTTTGCTCCAATTTTGCAGGTGCTTTCTTTCTAGCCAAACTGAAAACTTTTAAAATGGATTTTTTGCTCCTGTTTCTCACTATAAACCTGACGGAAAGCATCAAGCAGTACTCATACTACAGCCTGAATGTTCTTAGGCTGCCTTGAAATTTCCTCCAGCAGACTAGTCTACCACCCTTAATCTCAGTCCCTCACAGAGTGTTAGGATGGGCAAAATGATGACAAATTTTCTGCCAGAACATTGCACAGATGGCCTGTAGCCCAACTGCCTGTGAACCACTTGTTCCCAACTGAAACCTCCTAAGCTTGGCCTTTATCATCTGCATTTCTTTCACCATTCTGGTCTTTTGAGCTCTGACCAGAATTTGCCATCAAGCTTGGCTCATGATATTCTGGGATTTCTCTGACTAGCATCTCCAAACTTGTCTAAACTCCTCTCACAAACCAGTGTCAAAGGCTTCTTAACTACATGGTCACAGTAATGACCCTAGTCTTGGTACCAATATCTGTCCTTGTCACTGTCTTATTACTAGGACACCATATCCAAAACCCACAATTTAAAGGAGGAGAAAGGTATTGTAACTCAGTTTTCTATTCATGATTGGCAGGCTCAAAAACAGAACTGGTATGGTGGAAGGCCCAAGTCACGGAGGAGAACTGTTCACCTCATGTAAGCATGTAGCAGAGAGTGAAAGGAGGTGCTGTGGAAGGAGATAAAACCTCTTAAATCCTGCCCCCAGTGATCTACCTTGTCTGAGCAGACCTTCCTACCTTCCAGCAGCACACTTAGTAGCTGAACTTACCAGTGGATGAATTTACTAATGACTATAGCTCCTCCATGCTCCAAAGACATTCTAAATGCCCTAGCTTTGAATACATAAGGCCTTCGGGGGACAATCTAGATCTAAACCATAACAGGAAGGTTACTTTTATACTTCTCCATGGAGCTTACCATTCTTCCAGAAAAATTGTATGCCTCTTTAACTAATGCAGTTAATATTGCCCTAGACATAGTAGTGGCGATGTCAACTGTAAATAGGTCCTTCTTGCAGCAGGGTGCATTACCTACTGTTTTTTTTGCGGCACCGGGGATTGAACTCACAACCTCGCGCCTGCCAGGCAGGCGCTTAAGGCACTGAGCCAAACTCCCGGCCCTGGTTTTTTGAGGCAGGGTCGCACTATGTAGCTCAGGCTGGCCTTGCGCTCGCGTTGTAGCCCAAGCCGGCCTTGAACCCACAACGCTCCTCCTACCTCAGCCTCCCGAGTGCTTACCTGCTGTATTTTGAAGCAATTAAAAACCCTTCATTTTCCTCTGTAGAAGTGCTAGGTATCCAGTGCTGATGTGCTGCAGTGGTCTAGAGCTCTGTCTGGTCACTGAACATGGCCTACTCTCCTGTGTGCTCTGAATCTGTGGGATGAGTAATCAAGTATGGCCCAGCTTAGGCCCATTTGTGTGTATTTTGTTGTAATGATATAGGGGAACAAAACTCCTGACCTACTGTATGTCTGGTACAAGTTTGTGTTCTCTAAAATCAAAGAATGAATTTTAGAAACAACAGAGGTTAAGAGCAGAATATATTTATTGAGAGAAAGAAAGCTTCTGTCTGGGAGACAGACAGAAGGGGTCCCAAGTGCATTGCCAAAGACTGTCTTTTCTAGGGATTTTTATAGAGTAAAATGATGAGGTGAGATGGGTCCAAGGTGGGGATAAGGTGGGACAGAACTGTGGTCAACCAGTAAGATTAATTGCTCGGGTAGAATTGATTAAATCAGGAACAAATGGGAAAGTGAGCCCCATAGCAAGTAGACATGCTTAAAGAACAGACTCTTCCTATAGGGGGTTGGGATGGTGACTCCTGGCTTCCTCAGGATGACAGAGAACTATTTAGACTATCAAATCTTAGGATGTGGGTGTATTTGTTTTGTCTTTTGTCTTGAGATCTGGCCCACAGCAGGAAGTATCTGTTTTCTCCAAGGTTGCAAGGTATCTGGTCCTCTGCACTGGCTCCTTTGAGGACCCAGCCCTGTCTGACTGCCTATGATGTTTCTAACTAACTCAGCTGCCTGTAACAATGAGACCTGTTTTACTTCCCAAAAGCATAGACAATCATACTGAAATCTTCCTTGTGTGAAGGGAAATCTCTCTTTTGTAAGACCTGCAAAGAAAGGACTTCCTTAGATACATCTTAATCATTCTGATATTTATTACTCACAGATGAAATCAATCCATTCAACTAAAATCTTGGGCTTCTGTTTGTTTTCTTTTCTTCTGCCCTCATTGGAGATGGAAAATAGCTGGTCACTATTTTCTGTGCAAGAACCCTTCTTATATACTTGGACATTTCTTAAATTGTTTCTCAGACTTTTCTTTTTCTACCCACTTTCAGTCCTTTCAACATTTCTTCAGGTATTTTCTATAAAGTTTTAATCTCTTTTATGACTAGCCTCTTCACCTCCATGATGTATACATCCTCTTTTGTTTTAAAATATAATTAGATGAAGTTAGGAAAAAAACATTATCAGTAACTTTTGTATTAACTCCTAGTTTTATATGTTACACTCTTGGCAACAAATTAAAGGACAAATTTCTTTAATCAAGTGGAACCACCCACATTTTAAAATGTTTTTATAAGGGAAGTTAGGAAATTATGAATACCTTTGATGTTGACACATATTATGCTAAAGTTATGATTGCTTTTTTCATTCTTTACCCATTTGTTATAATCATGTTAAGAAATTAGAAATCAAACAGATTGCATTTTGTTAAATTTTCATGAAGACTTCACCTGGGTAGAAGACATGCAAATTAGGAAAGTTAATGAATAGTTGTGGATGGACTGGCATATCTTCTAAGGCATTATATTCCACGCAATTTAGTGTCTTTGTAAATGTTTTGAGGAATGAAGGAAGAGGACAAGAAAACAGCCATTTTTCTTTAAAATATCACATGAACAATGAATCATGGTTACTTTGTTCATTATTGCTAATTGATTTATAGTTCTGCAAACTAAGTTGAAAGAATTGGGCCAGACTTGAAAAATGAGATAATTTTGGAAATTTGATTTTTTAAAAATTTTATTTTAAAGAGAAAAGCAAAATTTCAAGACAAGATAATACGAGGGTAACAATGGTTAATACATTGTGTGTTGTTAGCTTTAGATTAGTTGCTCAGAGTACAAGATATTGGCACTGGGAATTTAATTTGTTATTAAAATAAAAGATATTTTCATAAACTAATGTCACAGTTTAACTACAACTGAAGAAATTGATTTTATGTGATTATTCTTTTTGTGTCTAAAAAAAGTATTTACCATACCAACTGCAGTCACATATGACAGTGGTTACTATCTTGAGATTTCTGTTTTATTCTCTCATTGAAAGGTTTGAGATTTCTTCTTTTTTTCTTTCTTTTCTTTTTTTTATTTTTTTTTTCTATTTTATATAAATTGTGAGACAGAAACATCCTCCTGACTGCCCCACTTCTGTGAACCTGTATCTCTGGAGACTCAGCTGCACACTGTAGCATGGGTTTCATATTGTGTAGTTAAACACTATAGACTGTTACAGCTGCCCCTCCCATTAACTTTCAAAAGAAACAATCTATATTTCATTTAGATATTTTTAAAACAATTTTAAAACTTTCCTTTATATGTAACAAAAACATACTTTAAAAGTCAGAACTGGGTTTTAGATTAAGCAGTGGAAATATTTAGACACGCAAGCACATACATTTGAAAAGAAAATTACATGTAAGCATATTTTGGTTAATAATATCTTGTTACAGAATCATCCAAAAAGAAAAAAAAAATAATGGAATAGGTTGCCTTCTTTTGTGTAAGTTGATTTTTAGAATTTGGTTAATGTTCTGTAAGAATGTTTCGAATTTAAAAATGGGTTATTTTTTAAAATTTTAAGTGAGAAACCCATAAGGCATTTTACCATAGTTTTTAAGGTCAACTTGTAAAAACCCTTAAAACTATAATTGATCTGAAATGTAGTTTTAATTAAACTACCATGTATAATAGTTTCAAATTGGGATTTTAAGTTGAAAATTGGGATGTTGCTGCAGCAAAATTGAAAATTCTTTGCGTGTAGATTTAGCTCAGCAACTCAAGCATTTGCCTGGTATTAAGATTGTGTGTTCAATCTCCAGTACCAAAAAAAGAAAGAAAGAAAGAAAGAAAATTCTTGTTCTTACTATTTCCTAAATTTTCCACTTATACATAGAAATGTGCTAGTTAAGGACTGAATTTGGCTAAATGTCCCAGAAAACTCAATTAGCAGAGGTTTACTTTCTTCTCTCACTTAAAAAGAAATTCAGAAACAGAATATTCTGTTGGTAGGGTGATTTCAAATGTTATTAGAAAACCTTTCTGTGATACCATCTTATAGTACGTTGCTCTTTCTGCTTGTAGAATAAATGCTAGGATTCCAACCATCAAGTCTGCCTTCCAGACTGGAGGAAAGGCAAGAAACAGAAGGGTTGGTGACTCTATAAAGAAAAAGAATTTTCTTAGAATCTCTTATTTTATGTATCATTGGCCATAATTGTATGTCATGGTCTCTCATATCCCCCAAGAGAGATACCATCTCACCTCTACTAAGGGAAGAGGAACCTTAGATATTATATAGGCCACCTTTTCACTTTGAGAGACTTTGTCGCTAGTCATGGCTTATATGACTGGTTGCATCTTCTGATTGGGATAGTGTTAAAAATCAGGTCCAGAGCCTGGCATGGTGGTGCACGCCTTTAATCCCAGCACTCGGGAGGCTGAGGTAGGATGAACGCTGTGAGTTCGAGGCTGGCTTGGGCTACAACGCAAGCGCAAGGCCGGGCTGAGCTACACAGTGCGACCCAGCCTCAAAAAACCGGGGCCTGGAGTTTGGCTCAGTGACTTAAGCACCTGTCTGACAGGCGCGAGGTTGTGAGTTCAATCCCCGGTGCGGCAAAAAAAAAAAAAAAAACTCAGGTCCAGGATTGTTAGGGACAGAAAGTTGTAAGAGTGAAATTTCTAGTGACTATTTTTCTTTTTTTATTCAACCCCAGGATTATATGCTTCTGCCTTTTCTGTCGCCATTATTTATCTCTATTCAAGCTTCTCTGCAGAAAGTAATACTTTCAGCCTATTCCCTACTCTTCCTATCTTTAAAGGATATACCTACCAAGCCATCTTACATTTTAAGGTTAAGAGATTTTCCACTTCTTCCCCATAGTAAAAAAAATACAACTTTTGAGATTTTTTTCTCCTCATTTCAGTGTATATTATTGCTCTTAATATGCTATTGCACTCAATATTATAGTAGTTGATTTATAAATGTTACTCTGGTAGGAAAAAGTTTTCCTTTATTGTTATAATGATGTGGGTGAGTGTTTTACATACAAAGCTGTAAAGTAGTTTAGAGTCACTGGTTTATCAAAAGACCCCTGACTATTTCATTATAGCACTGCAGATGGTATTTGAACAAGACTCTGGGGTAAAGAATTTTATACCTTGTACTTGAGGAAAAAAGAAAACCATAACCAAAGTCTCTGTAGTAAAGCCAGTGCTGAATGAAAGGAAAAACAGTACGAATAATTGGTCCTGGCTTGGTATGGAGAAAGGAGGAAGATTTGGGGAGGGATATTGGTCAGTAAGTACTGTTTTCTTTAATGGATTCAATGGATTGAAGATACTGTTCGTGCACACACATATGTATATATGTTTTATCAAAGTACTGACTTTACTTTTAAAATAATGCTATCTAGAAATATGTTTCAATGAAACATTTCTGTATATTTGTCAAATGCAGTTGGTAATGTTGTCCTTCATGGGTTTCTTTCTTGCTCGATTGCTTAATCTGCCCTCCAAGATCATTTTTCCTTTCCACTCTGAATCTGACTTTTGTATGTGAACATTAATAACTCTTATTATACTACATGTTAAAGTTTTTAGATATCTTTATGTATGTCACCAATTTTAAGACTTACTAATGAAAACCAGAATTTAGAATGCAACTAAATATGGAATTCCATTACAGACTTACTCTTGGGCTGGGTGTGAGCCCTGTGGTAGAGGATGTCCCTCGCATGTGCAACGGCCTGGCTTGGATCCCTCCCCGCAGCCTAAACAAAGGAGAGAGCTCCCATCTGAGGAGTTTTGAACCCCAGCATTAAAAAAGGAAAGAAAAGAATATTGAGCAGAGGATTCCTTTAGGGGGTTATGTCCTCCACTCCCTACTTTATGATTTGATTTATTCAAGTGTTTTATAGAAACTTCACGTAAGTTTAGTTATACTTGAGTATGTGTGTGTTAGTTTTTTTCCTTTTCCTTATTTCATAAAGCGGGACAGAAGTGGAGAAATTTAACTGAGGTTAGATTTCTAGACTATTTTGGATTAAGAGTTTGTCATGGGAACCAAATTTCAATTCTGAAGATAGAGAAATATGTCATGTAATGATGAAGCCCAGAAACAAATCGAGGGCACTTGAAATCTGTTGAAAAGGTTAATGGAATGTTATGTGTCCCGCCCAAGTATCAGTCACCTTGTTAAACTTGTCAGATTAACCAGTTCCTCTCTCCTCTTCTTTCTTTTTCCCTTCCTCCCTCCCTTGTTTCCTTCCTTCCTTCCTGGGCTTGTGGGAAACAAAGCTGAAAATGTGCACCATAAACACAAAATGTTTACTTGTAATATATTTCTTGATCATTAAAATGTATCTGTGTGTGTGTGGGGTGGTGTTCATTTTTAACGTATCAGTAGAATCTGTTCTAGGCAGGAATCTATAGGCAGCTTTGGCCATAATCTTGATACCTGTTCCTAAGGAATTCCTTGTTTTGTATGTGAAATGAGAGTGTTCTAAGTCCTAAAGGTTTAACAGACATGTTTTATACCATTCTAATCTCTCCCTCCCTCCCTTCCTTTTCTTGGTGCTAGAGATCAAACCCAGGACCTTGCACATTTGGCAAGTGTTTTACTAATGAACTACCCCTATTCTAATTTTGGTGAGATGTCTCATTACCTTTTCAGGGGGTACAATTTGGGGTCTAGCTATTTTAACACACTTGTTTTCAAGCCATCTAAGGCCTGAACAGCTGTAGTTAAAGAATGAGTCCTTAAAGATACAGTTATATTCAGTCTTTTTCTATTTTTGCATTGGTACACAAATATTCTGAATAGTATTAGATTCTTCCTGACTCCACTGGGATTATTCTAATAACTATAGTAGTCACAATAATTTCTCAAGTATATTATCACCAATACAAAGTTGTTAGTAATGAGATACCAGTAACCTCCACTAATTCAAAATAATAATGACAAAAAAAATGATGTCTCATAGGTCCTCCTCACTTTGATACCTATTGAATATCAGGGTAGATAGTCAGAAATACTCATCAATAGAGTTATGTGTTTGTGAAAATCTGTAGACAAACAATTTGTGTTCCTACATTAGAGAACTTACAGTTTAATGGAAAGTAAAAGCAAATGCATTTGAAAGATATGATCCACAGGCTGAAAATGAAAATAAATGTATTTTATTAGTTATATTATTCATATATACAGTGGATCATAGTAACTCACTTGATCAGCAGTTAAACACATCCATCAAAACAATCACAAGAAAATTTTTAAAAAGCTTCTGTGTATGTATTAAGAATGAGATAACTTGTAAATATGGAGCTGTACACATATGCAGAAACAATTAATAATCAAAAATACATAGTGGTGTTTCTAGCAGATATGGAGAGTTGTTGTTTAGTGGGTAGAGACTGATTTTTGCAAGATGAAAGGAGCTCTGAAGATTAGACACTACGTAATAGTTAACATTGCACACTTTAAAATGGTTAAATGTTTATTGGTATATGTTTGTAATTCATAATAAGTACATTCGTCTTGGGAAATTGATATGTTTCCTCTTCCCATTATCCCCCCTTCCATCTCCAAAAAGTCTGCCTCCCTGTTTACTGCTGTCTGAAATGGTTAAATGTTATCTACATTTCATCATAATAAAAAAAATTGAAAAAATAGTTTATCATCTTAACCATGTTTAAGTGTACAATTTACTAGTGTTAAATACATAATATGCAACCATCACCACTGTCCATCCCCATAACTCTTCCGTCTTGTAAAACTGAAACTCTGTATCCATTAAACACTAACTCCTCATTTCCTTCTCCAGCTCCTAGCAACCACCATTTCATTTTTATCTTTATCATTCTGACAACCTTGAAATACCTCAATAAATGGAATCATGAAGTATCTGCCTGTTTGTAACTGATGCATTTTACTTACTATAATGTCCTCAAGATTTATCCATATGGTAGTATATTCCTTCCTCACATTTTGCCCATTCTGTTTTACCCATCCATTCTGTTGATGGGTAATTAGGTAGCTTCCATGTTTACTTATTGTGAATTACACTGTGATGAACATGGATGTACAAATACCTCTTCATGACTCTGTTTTCAATCTTTTGGGCATATTTTATGTCACATGTATTCTGCAATAGTTTAAAAAAGAATCTAATCCGACAGATGTGGTGGTGACTAGAAAGCAAGATTGTGAACAGTCTGAAAAACATGTCATACGAAGGAAACTGGGACTGTTTCATCTGAAAAATAGTCAAGACAGAAATCATTTTGTCTGTCTTCCGACATTTTATGAATATATGAAAGGGATTTATTTAGGACATGAATGTAAATTAGACAGATTTTGATTTCCCTTACACTGATGAAGTTTTTAAGAAGGTAGCTTACTTTCTATCTGAAGAATTGTATGGTAAATGCCTTCTGCCAGTCTCTGGAATATTTATTTGGAGACCTAGCTCTGTAATGAGTCCAGTTTTGAAAATACTGATCAAAATCTTAGCCACTAAATTAAAAGACTGTTATTCTGAGTTTATTTTCCATTTTAACTATTCAAGATTAAAAAAAAAAGAGCTATTGAAAAAACCTAAGCAAAAGCATGGTGTGGCTTGATTTATATTAGAAACATCACTGTGTTAACAGTATAAAGTCAAAACTGGGATAATGAAAGCAGAGACTGATTTGGATGCAAAGGAGAAAATGATTAGAAACTAAATGAAGACAATTGATTAGGGAAATATTTACTTTTAAGCAATTCTGTTGAAAACTAGAATTTAAAACATGTAATGATCAGTTTGATCAAGAAAAGAGGAGTCTGAGTTAATTCTTAACTTTATTACTTTGGGAATTCAGTAAATAATGTTCACCTTGGCAGAGGTGGAGCATGTAGGAGGAGTGGCAGATTTGAAGGGGAAGATCTTTTCTGTTTAGAACTAGAAAACTAGTAACACAGACTCACCTCAGATTAAGTAATAACATTAGCAAGCAGTTGGAAAGTTGGATTTAGAACTTAGGAGCAAGATCTAAGCTTCAGAAATAACTTTGGGAGACAAGGACATAAATATGACAGGCAAAGCTATGAGAGTTCATGGGGCAAAGGAGTCAACTAGAGAGACTATAAGGAAGCAATGAAATAGATGTAAGAGGAACCTAGGTAAGTCTTTATAATTTCTTATAGATGAAAGTATGTAGTTACAATAACACTTCAGACTTCAATGTGAAAAAGAGCACCAAAAACACTTGGATTTTTAAATTTTATTTGCTTTGGAAAATTTCAAATGTACATGAAAATGATTTTTAATAAAATTATGATAGAAGTTGTGCTAAAGTTGTGAAATATTTCTATAAAAATATTTTGGATCTTTGCCTGATTAATGGTTTAATTTTTATTTGATATGAGTACCTTTTTTTATTCAAGTTTTTATTTTACTTTATTCTTTATGAATTGACTTGTTGACCTTGAATCTGACCAGTACAAATTTATTATATGGCTCATAAAAAAAAACCACACTTCAATAAAAATCATACTTCTTTAACTATAAGGGCTTATACCTACCTTCTGTTCTTTGTTTACCTAAGGAAATGCAACTTCATCACAAGTCCAAAGACCGTCTTTCATGGACTACTTTGATAAGCAGGACTTCAAGAATAAGAGTCATGAAAACTGTAATCAGAATGTGCATGAGCCCTTCCCTATGTCCAAAAATGTTTTTCCTGATAACTGGAAAGTTCCTCAAGATGGAGACTTTGACTTCGTAAGTACATTTTAATTCTTCTATTTTTGTTTTTTCCTTCTGTATTTTATCATCACTTTGAGACAGTTCATAAATATGAACTGTGTATAAAATTTTAGACTGTATGTTTTTATTCAGTATACATGGGTTGGTGAAAATATAGTTTTGTTGCAGAAATGTACCTGCAGAAAAATATAAACAGTTGCTTATAATTAAATAAATCATAGCTTATATTTCAGAACTCCTTAAAATGACAACTATTTCAAAAGAGATACTTAATAATGCAAATATTAGATAAATTCTAGTTGTAAATGTGGCTACCGAAATGAATTATCCAAAGATGTTTATGACATAAACAGTGAAAAGTTTGCTCCAACTTTGAAAGTTAACTGAATTAGTTTCTGCTTAAGTGTTATTTCTATTTGGTGTGTCAGAATGAATAGGCCTAGATAACACAGAAACTTGAATGTAACCCTATGCCTTATTGGCTGTTTTGTTACATTTTATCTTGATTTTTTGTTTGCCTTGCTCAATATTATTTCCTTTAAAAAACGCAAAGATAATCTTAAAGCAACTATATCCAGAATTTGAAAGAATACATTCCTAACATGAATCTTTAATGAAGTAAACTTTCTATGGAGTAAATCTTGCTTTAAATAATAAAGTTTTAAATAGTAATTAGTTATTTTTGTATAGCATTCTGAAAGATTTTTTCCAAGTAAAATTACAATGTATTCATGAATGCATTATTAATAACTAATATTTTAGATATATGTGTTTCTTCACAAATTTGAATATTAAGCCACATTGCTTAGAAACCATGATGCTCAATGCTTTGAGATTATATCTTTAAGTGCTTTTCTTCTAAATTTTTTGATAATCAGATAATAAAAATTTTTAAAAATCTACCCTCTATAAATTCAGCAGTAATTGTTGGCAGTTGTTAACAGTGTAATTTACAAATTGACCTAAAAACATTAACTTTAAAACTTATGTACCCTTTTTCAATAGCAAAGTAAGAAATTACAATAACAAAATCTGTTTCTTTAGTTCTAATAAGATATTGCAAGCTATCTACCTTTTTTAAAATTATAAATTATTCAGGATGCTGACATTCAAACTTTAAATCATTCATGACTGATGAATAATGTAGAGTATTTAGCATCAAAGAACTCTGTCTTGTCTCAGTTGGAATAAATCTTAATGGCCTCTGGGAAATGATTTGAAGTAAGTGAGCTACAAGTAATGAATAAATTATTGTAGTTAAGAAATATTAAATAAAATTATTTAATTCTGTTTCAGTTAGTCTTTGCTGCCAACACAAATTTAACAGCTTTAAAAAATAACTTTTATTTGTTCACCATTTTGTGCAGTAATACTGTAGTTTGGTCAGGTTCAGCTAAGTGGTTCTTCTGCTGGTCTCAGATGGGGATTTTCAAGTGACTGTAGTCACCTGACAGCTTGACTAGAGCAGCTGAATAGTCTTTCTAAAATTACTGCTCATGTTTCTGGCAGCTGTGCTGAATGTTGGCCAGGCCGTGTGGTCTCATCAAGCAAGTCTAGGGTTTCTGTGTGGTGGTGGTGGTAGCCTTCCAGGGGTGTGAGAGCAGAATTTGAAAGTTCCTTGGCCTCAGTTTAGAACCCATACACACACACTGTTCATTTACAAAAGCATCAGAAAGAGTGAAATACTGCAGAATATTCTTAACTAAGAAGGTGAAAGACTTGTACACTGCAAAATGTTGCTGAAAGAAATTAAAGAAGTCATCAATACATAGAAAGGTATCTATTGATAAATTGGAATACTTAATATTGTTAAGATGTTAATCTTGCCCAAAACAATCTACAGTTTCATTGTAACTATCAAAATTCTAATGATGCTTTGTGCAAAAGTAGAAAAATTCATGCTAAAATTTATATGGGACTCTTAAAGGACTCCCAAATAGTTAAAACAAACTGGGGAAAGGGGGAAAAAAGTTGAAGGTTTCTTATATCCTTGTTTCAAAGTCTTACAAAGCAACTGAAATAAAAAGTTTGTGGTACTGGCGTGAATACTGGCAGATACACCAATAGAATAGAATAGAGAGGCCAGAACTAAACCCCTATATCTGCAGTCAGAGGATTTTTGACAAGGCTGTCCAGACTGTTAGTCAACTTTCCATCACTCTAACAAAATAACTGAGGCAATTAACTTGCAAAGAGAAAAGGTTTATTTGAGCTCATGGTTTTCGAGATCCCAGTCTACAATTGGCAGACTCATTGTTTTTAGGCCTCAAGGGGAAAGTACTGGATGGCAATGTTGGGAAATGAGTAGCAGAGCAAACTGCTCATCTCCTGGCTAGGAAACAAAAGAGAGAGAGAAGCAGGGCGGGGGGGGGTCAGGTCCCACAGCCTTTTTTGTGGGTATACTGCCAAAGACCTTAGGAACCCCCTACTAAACTCAAATATTCCACTTTCAGTAGCATACCCTTGGAACCAAGCCTTTAACACATGGGCTTTTGACAGCATTTAATATGCAAGCAATAGTACCATTCACTGGAGCAAAAAAAATTGTCTTCTCAACAAATTGTACTGACAAAACTAGTATTCACTTGAAAAAAAATGAAACTTGGCCCTTACCTTACTCTATGTACAAAAATTTCCTGAATGGATCAAATATTTAATTGTGAGAACTAAAGCTGTAACATTTTTGGAAAGAAACGTAGTAAAGTAAGTCCCTGACTTACAAACATTAGAGTTGCAGCGTTCACAAGTGTACTGTATAAGATTCAGAGGCATGGGCTGGGGATATAGCTCAGCAGCACAGCACCTGCCTGGCAAATGCAAGGTCATGAGTTCAATTCCCAGTACCCGCCCCCAAAAAAAGATTTACAGGCATACTGTCCAAGACTCACTTTGTGGGATTACAAATGACTCTGATTTATGAACATTCTTTCAGAATGGAACTCATTTTGTAGGTTGGAGACTTACTGTAAAGCCTCATGATATTGGATTTGGCAATGAGGTTTTTGGATATGGCACCAAAAACAGACAACAAAAGAAAAGATGGATAAATTAGACTACACTGCATTAAAAAAAATGTGGTATTTACACACAATGGGGTACTAGTCTGCCATAAATGGTAAACTTGTCTCGTGTAGGAAAATGGCTGCACCTTGAGACCATAGCGTTAAGCAAAATAAATTAGACAAACACAAAATATAAATAAAGAGGAACATAGATAGTAAGTAGGGAGATAGATTTTGTTCAGATGGGAAGAAGATAGAGGAAAGGGGATGAATAAAAGAATTAAGATGCATTATGTACATGTGTCAAGGAATGTAATCATTATGTAATGTGAACATATACTAATAAAAATAGCTGAAAAAGAACCTTTCGTGGATCAAAGAACACTGTTACAGTGAAAGACAGCCCATGGAATGAGAGAGAATATATATCTTATGTTGAATAAGGGTTAATACCCAGGATATATAATGAACAACTCAACAGCAAGAAAACAGCACTCCAAACTTCTTAAATAGAGGGGCTAATAAGCACATGAAAATTTGCTATCACCAATCATTAAAGAAATGCAAATCAAAACAGCAATGAAATATTACTCAGTACCTATTCCATGACTATTATCAAAACAAACACAGTAACAGATGTTAATAAAAATATAGAGAAATTCAAACTCTTCCTTGCGTGCTATTGTGGGACTATAAAATGGCACTATTTCCATGGAAAGCAATATGGTAGTTCCTCAAAAACTACTAATTTTAAGATGACCATATGATCCAGCACTTATATTTCTGGCCATGTACCAAAGAAATAAAATCAGTTACTCAGAGTGATACTTGTATACCCATGTTCACACTAGCCAGAAGGTGGAAGCAACCCAAATACCTATCAGCAGATGAATGGAGAAACAAAAATGCACTATTGACATAGGCATTGTGATCAAAGTTTACAGTAGAATGTTTAAATTTTAGACATTTATTGCAATAAAAGACATATTGCCATTAATTTCTCTCAGATACTTCCCTTCACTTTAAACACACTTATTCCATCATTCTTGCCACTTTCTGAGGCAGTTACAGGAGTCCTCTTTTGTGAGTGTCTTTGTGAAGTATCATAAAATAGGGTGAATGCCACTGTTCAGTGCTATCCAACAGAAAGACAGGCTCATAAAGACATATGCGTCTTCATCCACTTTATTCACTAGGAAAGCAGAAGGTATCTTGGGTGACAATGAAGTAGAGATCTTCAAGTCTGTGGTGGTGAATTTGCAACAGTATGGGAGAGAAAATGAAAACATAGATTTACATCAGATATTAGAAGATTTCAAAGTTTGAATTTTTATAGGGAATGGGAAGTTAGAGAATGACTGATAAAAAGTATCTTAAGGATAGCATGTCTGGTTTTTTTTGTTTGTTTGTTTTTTGTTTGTTTGTTTGTTTTTGTGGCACCAGGGATCAAACTCACAACCTTGCACCTGCCAGGCAGGCATTTAAGCCATTGAGCCAAACTCCCGGCTCTGGTTTTTTGAGACAGGGTCTCACAATGTAGTTCAGGCCGGCCTTGCACTCACATTGTAGCCCAAGCCGGCCTCGAACTGAAAATGCTCCTCCTACCTCAACCTCTCTGGTGCTGGAATTAAAGGCGTGTGCCACCATGCCTAGCTAGCATGTATGATTGATAGAAGAGTAGAGGTATAATGTAATGATTAATCTTGACCGTCAGCTTGGTTGGCTTGAGAGACACCTAGGAGGTTAGTAAAGCATACTTGTAGATGTCTCAAGTCAGTCCTGTCGGCTTCACCTGGGGACTGTATCTGGTCTCTGGCCCCTTCCTCCTGCCCTCTGTTTGCTTTCCCAGTGCCATGAGATGAGCAGCTGTCCTTTTCCATGCTCTTCTACCATGATGTTTCTGCCTTGGAGCCAGCTGACCATAGATTGAAACCTCTAAAACTATGAGGCAGACCCTTTCCCTTTTAAATTGTGTATGTCAGGTATTTTGTCCTAGCAACAGAAAGCTGACCAATACAGAGCGGAAACTGGGTGTGTGGAGCTGGGTTGTAATAGAATGGAAAACAGTAAGGATACATGTAAGACACATTGGAAAAGATTATTCAAACTGGGCATGGTGGCCCAGGCCTGTAATCCCAGCAATCTGAGGATTAAGGCAAGAAAACTGCAAGTTCAAGCCCAGCCTGGGCAATTTAATGAGACTCTGTCTCAGAATTAAAATTTTTAAAAAGGGGCCCGGCGTGGTGGCGCACGCCTTTAATCCCAGCACTCGGGAGGCTGAGGTAGGCGGAGCGTTGTGAGTTCAAGGCTGGCTTGGGCTACAACGCGAGCGCAAGGCCGGCCTGAGCTGCATAGTGCGACCCTGCCTCAAAAAAACTAGGGCCGGGAGTTTGGCTGAGCGGCTTAAGCGCCTGCCCTGGCAGGTGTGAGGTTGTGAGTTCGATCCCCGGTGCCGGAAAAAAAAAAAAAAAAATTTTAAGAAGGGGTAGGGATTCGGCTCAGTACTGAAGGAATTTAATCCCCAGTATTGAAGGAAAGAAAAAACCTTCAACAGAAATAGTTGACTCAGTATATTGAAGAGTATTATTCTGGTTAAAGTGAGGAATTAAGTGATTAAAGATAAAGGTTAAAAAAAAAGGCATCAAAATGCTCTCCCAATAGAAAAGAGACTACGGGATCACACAACTTGATCCAATTTTTACAGAATATTTTATTTTCTGGCTTACACAAGGCAGAATCCTTGATTAGAGAGTTGAGAAGCAACTAGAGTAGTTCTTCCTTCCCTAGTATTTATTACTTCTGTCAGCTGAAACTACTCAACCCTCTCATCACTTTGAGGAAATGGAAAATGTTTGTAATAGCCACTGAGAGGAATGTAAATGGGAATAAATAAGAGATGAATATAGGGAGGATTGCCAGGAGATGAGTAAAGAATTGCTGAGAGTGAGTGAGGCAAAAGACAAGGAAAATATGTAAGGGGCAAAAAGAGCCAGGTGCTGTGGGGCAGGAGGGTTTCAAGTTTTAATCCAGGCTGGGCAACTTAGCAAATTAGGGAGACACTGTCTCTAAATAGAAACATAAGGAGAGTTGAGGATATATCTTAGTGCACAGGTCCTGGATTCAATCCCTGGTGCCATAAAAAAGTTGGGGTGGGCAGAAAAAGAGAATAGTTAGACATGAGGTTTAGGTGGGAACAGTGTTAAGAGATTTGGTGTACTACTTTGCTTAAAAAGTAGAGAAATGGACTAAAAGCAAAGATAGATTTCCAGTTAAGACACCAGTTATTAATGATAAGGAAAATCTGACCTTACCCATTCACCCCTCCTCTAGACACAAAATGTTAAAAAATGTGACTCATCAAAGTAAAAATTATGCTAAAGTTAATGTGTTTATCTCCTCTATGATTTATGTAAGGCTACCTTTAAAAAGAACTTTTGTGTGATTCTTTTGTTTGTTGAACAGAAATTGCTTAAAACAAGCTGAAGTTGATTTGACTGTATTTTTAGGACATAACTTGTTTATCCTTCTGCTTTGAGGTAAATTGGTTTAAAGAAAGAAACATGAGAGAGAATACTTCATTGTCTTTTGGGGTATTCAGAGCAGATTCCTAAAGGACAAAGCATATTCAGAGAGGCACCTGCTAGACAGATGCGCAGACTAGGAAGCATTCTTTACATTAAAGCCAGTATACAGTGCAATTTATATATGTATTTCCTTTCAGATCTTTAGGATTTGTCTTTCAGGTTTTCTTTGAATCATTGTTTCATGTTATGGTCCTGGATATAATGTGATCATAGATTTTATGATGTCACTAATTTGGAGGTTAAAATACTGTATAAGAATAGCAGTAGAATATATTTGAACTAATTGATCTAATTATTTTAACTGCACTAAAAAATAGTTCTGTTTACGATGTAGATTTCTAAAACAAATGGAAAAGGCAAATCTGTTTATTATAGCACTAGTCTAATGTTTCGTTTTTTTGTTAGAATTATTTCCAAACAGCTTTAGCATCCAGATTGTGTAGTATTAAATAGAGCACATGTAGATCTTGTTTTGTAAAAATTACGGTATCATTTTTAAGTAGATGTATTTTGAGTAATGTAAAGATTTTGGAGTAAGAACAAAATCTTTAAAAGCCATCTGTTAACCCACTGTATTAGATCCAATTTTTTTTTTAACAAAAAGGAAATTAGATTGACAATCACTATTAGTATAAGAGAAACTAGGTAACTATTTCTAGTTTTGATCCAAACTGAATTTTAAATTAGCATTTCTTAATTATTGTGATTCTTAAATATTTATTTAATTCACATTGTTTTTGAGGTAAGGGATATAAAAATCCTCTAGAGCAGCAGTGGGACAAACGTCTCAATGATTGTTACAGAGGAAAAACAGATCTCCTCCGGATATAAACTTTTCAGGACCGTTGGTAGATTTTCTGCAGTCCTGCCTCTGATTCCTGGATTGGCAAGCCAGTATGCTTACTAGGATAACAACAACAAAAAGTCATTTCTGCAAAAGGCAGAAAACGGTAAACCCAAATAGAGTACCTGCCCTGCTCGTGAAGCCATCATGGGCCCTTTTAGGCATCTTCCTTTGTTCTGGAAAAACACTTCCTTCTCACGGTCTTTTCAGCTTTTGTCAGTTGTGAAGAGATAAAGAAACTGGAGGCAGTGGTGCACTATAGGAGCTCGGGGCTTTAGAAATCCAGAGGAGAGCACCTAAACCAGTGTTTTATCCACTAGCAGTATGCTATCATTTGCTTGATCTGTTTAAATACAGAAGACGTCTTTGCTTTTTAAAGAGATGTTGGCTAAAAATTTCCCTTGTACTGTGCTTAGTCAAAGAACTGCTTGTTCTCTTCAGTTCTGAGTTCTGTGGACTGAGGAAACCACTTCAGTTGAGCAAAATATTTAAGCATATTGTCATCGATTAGCTTTGCATTAATCAAATGATTATTGTCAAGTATTTCCAGATGTTTGCAAGAATATTAACAAAGTATGAAAAGATAACCACAGATTTTTCAGATTTATTTCTTCTAGGCTAAAGAAGAAATAAACATAAAATCTCAAATGTTCCAGTGGATAGCCCTGGATAAAGGTTTATGATTACAGGTGTACATGTGGCATGAACTCGAATATATGTGGCACATTGTGCTTTCACGACTCACTCACTCCTTGTAGAGCCAACAGGAAATTAAAATTAATGAGAAGCCTGTACTTTGAAATACTTGCAGAATTCTTGA
Organism: Dasyprocta punctata; assembly: GCA_004363535.1. Classification (NCBI taxonomy): domain Eukaryota; kingdom Metazoa; phylum Chordata; class Mammalia; order Rodentia; family Dasyproctidae; genus Dasyprocta; species Dasyprocta punctata. The sequence continues at coordinate 18,963 of RJWM01013867.1, forward strand.
CTATTTCGGTCCTTTGCCAGCTCACGAAATTGTGCTGGCAGTCCTATCCAACAGATGGTGTGGTGTGTGCACAGTTATGTCATGTGATTGTCTAGGTCTATATAAAATTTTTGTAAGGTTTCGACCATCAGGCTACTGAGGCACTTAAGACAGTCACAACCTTTGATTGGTAACTGGCCTACATCAAAAATAAGCATTTCTATGCAAGTAGAAAATAATGTTAATAGTCACTAGGCAACAAAATTGGATTTAATTGATTCTATAGTAGTTAAAGATAAAAAATTATAGTCTCTTAAGTGTTCCACTTGTTTTTTTCTTCAATATAATTTAATCCACTTAGACACCTGATGTAGAATATTTTGCTTTCTTATTTTTAAATATGTCATATAAGGGTTCCTAAAATTTTTATTTGATGGTTGTGTCTAGGTAGAGTCTACTGAAACATTAAGCTAACTTTACTTATTTAAGTAATTAATACCTTAAGTTAAAACTCATTATATCATCATTTCCTTTACAAATTAAAGTGAGCAGGCCTGTACTTATTGGATTAATTAAGACAGAAAGCACAGGTGCAGTATGTGGTTTCTTGTTACCATTTTGGAATTTATTAAGATGTTTAAAGCACATGGCAAAAAGAAAAATAAGTAAGAAAAATCTTACTCAAAAGAGTTCTAGAAAGCACAAATTTTCCTCATAGTAATTTGTTCTAATTTTAAAAACTTAATTTATTTAGAAGATTGAAAAATTGGCTACTTTACACTTTAAAACAGATATTGTACTCCAAGCATATGTTCTAGCTAATGTTGATGTCTGGGAAAAGTTATTTTGACTATGAGGGCTTTCTATTCATAACTTCATTTTGGATGTTTAGTCAGTAAACATTAGGAATGATTGGGATGATTACAGCAAAAGAGATGCTAACCAACAATAGAATTCAGGATCAAAGAATGTACAATCTAATTTATCATCTTTTAAAACTGATGCCCCAGTTACCTCCTTTTTAAAATTTTATTTATTTATTTATTTATTTATTTATTTATTTATTTGTCTGTCTGTCTGTCTGTTTGAGGCAAGGTTTCATTATGCAGTTCGGGCTGGCCTTGAACTCACTTTTGTAGCCCAGGCTGGACTCAAACTCACAGCAATCCTCCTGCCTCAGTCTCCCAAGTGCTAAGATTACAAGCATGCACCACCACACCTGGCAATATTTACCTCTTGAAATAAATAAATCATTAGGTCTCTAAGATAACTAGTGGTTCATATATGTGGTTATGTTTCAATAATCAGAACAGTTTTTTTTGTTTTGTTTTGTTTTGTTTTTGATGTGAAGAATCAAACTCAGGACCTTATGCTTGCCAGGCAGGCACTTGTGCTGCTGAACTATGTCCCCAGCCCAGAATAGTTGTTTCTTACTTGAACTGTCCACAAATAAAATTTATTTCAAGTCTAAAATTACTCTTGTATTTTCATAATTAAGCTAGGACTTCAGAATATATATCCTTCAGTATTTGAAACCTTTTCATAACCGATTTCCATCTTATTTCCTAATGTACGTTTTTCACCTTGAAGTTGATGGTTCTTTTGGAGTCTGTTACACTTGTTGGTCTGGTTGAGTTAATATGAATACGTTTTACTTTTACTCTGACAGGATAGCAACAAGCTCCATGGTACCTTTCTCTTACTAAAATAGAAAGCACTTGTAACCTTGGGTTTCTAGTAAGTGACAGCTTTTTTTAAAAAAATCCAAAATATGATTATCTTGATTCAAAACTAAAGTCATCTTGTTTCATAAAGATACATTTTCTTTCCACACTTTATACAGATTTTAAGATAAATAAAAAAGAGTATCAGTTGATATGTAATAGCAAATAAATGTATTTAAGGAAAATAGTATCTTGATTTCATTGTTATTTCATGACTCTTAACAAACTTTTATTCTCTATGAATTAAGTTATGTTGCATGTTAAAAATTGACTTGTAGTATGCATGTTGATTCAAATTGTAATTTCACGGCTTTCAGCTTAGTGTTTTATTCTCTGTTTTAATGTGAGAAGGCAAACAAAGCTATAAAATAGCTCAGGCTGCAAATACAATACTTGTGTATTAAAGCAAATAGCCAGCCATATTCTCGTACTAATGAAATGAATACCTAGTTGTGGATTTTTTTGCTAATGGCAGAGAGACCTAAAACAATAACTTTTATATTCTTATGCTTATATTCTTTGGTCAAAATAAATTTATTGTGTAACTCTGTATAATTTTAGTGAAAGCCCAAAATTCTTAACATTGCCCACTTCTTAGTTTTGAATATGTAATTATTTTTGTCTGAACTATGAACACTGAAACACTTTCCCTTAGCCTGTCTATGCAAAACATAACTGAAATACTATGCAGATAAATTCTTCCTGATTCTGCAGAAATCTGTGAATTGCAGCAAAAGTTTGCAAACAAATTTATATTTCTATTTGCCTTTATTGTAGAATATATGTACAGTTTTGAAGGAAAAAATGTTATTTAAATAACTGAATGAAAGAAATCATTAACAAGTAATCATTTCATAGTAGCTCATTTGATATACTAGCAATTCGCCTTCAAAGCCCTTTTAAAATGAATTTTCTAGAACTTAGTCAATTTATGGGCATCTTTCTGTATTTAGCATCAGTAATCCTCACCTGTAAGAATTTCTTCCCTAATGATAATCACTTACACTTTTTTTCTCTCTTGACTCCATTTTGAACTATTAAAATTCTTTTAATCTGGGCCACTATGAAACATTTTCCTGTGATTCATGATAGGAAGCTGCTGGACAAAGTAATATTGGATATGATGTAGAAGTGACCTAGGTGCTAGGCTCAGGCTTTTAGTGTGTATTTAACGTAGCCCTAATCATTCGACCAGAGGATAGTTAATGCAGAATTTTTATCAAAGGAATAACTTACAATTTTTAGAATTGGAAACACTGGAGATCTAGGAGAAATGGATTAAATACCTGTTGAAATTGTTAAAGTGGGTTAAGACAAAGATAGTGGAATTAAAGAGAGGCCAAATTAAAGAAAGTATCTGGATTAGATAATTCAGAATCATCCAAATCGGATAAACTATTATGTGTAGGGAAATAGGATAAAGGGAAAGTTTTCTGATTTAGAAAATTAGATTGATGATGTTGTACTTGTTGGAAATAAAGAGTAATAAAGGAAAAGAACAGAGTTCCTAGAATGGGTCCTGTTGTAGATGTATTAAGCTTTACATATAAATCCACTATATATAGTTGAAAACATAAGATGAACCCATAAACTGGGGAACATTTGGCATAGAACGAGTACTTTTCAACAAAGCAGATTCTGAGGAATCCTAGATTGAATGTGTACAGAGCAAGATCACTGAGCAGAGAAGACTGGCTTTATTTAGCCATGGATGTGTATTCAACAGGCAAGCTTAGATGAACTGCAGGCAGATTACAGCTGTCGCAGGAGTTCCTACCACCAATAGGATGTTACTCTTTCTTCATTTGTTTTCTGGTAGAGGGTATATCAGCCCAAGGTTGAATATTTTTACATCGTTTCAGCTATCAAGTTGTTAGTAGTTTTTTGAATATTTGACCTTGTACTGGTGGTGTGAATAAGCAACAGATAAACTAAAGCATTTTTAAATAGCTCTAAGCAATTGTAACTCATGGGCTTTTAAACTGGGTTTTCAAAAAACCTATTTTGAAGCATGCTGTCTTTAATTTTCATTTTCTGTCCCTTAATTGTGACTTTGGACAAATGTTACAACTTTATGGTCATTTTGGATTAATAAATTCTGACTAGTTAAAAATGTGATGGTCTTTTCTCATCCTTCATCTCAGGGCAAGCTACCTAAGTTGCCAAAGATGGTTGGCATGCTTTCTTCTCTCCTGGTTTAGCTTTTGGTGAGGTGGGGTGGGAGGTGCAGATAGAAGATCAACTGAAGAGGCAGAGGTCATCATCTGGGCCTATTTATCTCAGGATAGCAGGGGTTACTCTAGAACTGCTGCATAATGTTGCTGACAATGTCATGATTTTCATATATATATTATATATGTGATTTTCTCAGGGTGATAGTTTTATCCTGGTTTGCTTTATCATTGCGCCCTTGTGCAGAAATGGGCTGCTGTATCTCATTTCTGTTCCATTACTTCAAACCCCTGCCCTCTACTTGGGGCATCAATGCTTTTGGCCAGAAGCCTTTGCCTGTTTTCTGATCCCTGTGTTTCCGCCCATGAGCCACAGGAACCTGTGATGTTTCATTTTTAAGCCTCACAGTGAGTGTGTAGCTGAGTAGGAGGAACATGAGAGGTGCTTCACATTCCTCCTCAGGTGTGCTGTTTCTCTCGTCCTCCTGAGTCTACTGTTGCAGGCTGCTCCATTAAGCCTCCCATCTTCAAAAACTCTCTAGACAAGAAGTAAACAAATTTGAAAGTCAATATATTTTCCTACACTTTCAGGGCCATATATCAAGTTACCTAAATTCTACTCCATTGACAGCGCCAGGGCAAGTTGCAGGTACCCTGTGCTATAATCAGTCCAACTTTGAAGTGAGGTGCCAGTCTCCGCATCTTGCAAGGAGCCACAATGTCTATAATGGAATATTTTAGTTGTCCCCAGTTTGGCTTCATTGAGGACATGGTCATGAGATATGCTGCACCCAAGGCTCCTAATTCACCTTTACCCTCTTATGTAGGCTAGGGTGCTAATTTGGGAGTGAATAGTGAGGGTTATTATGCAACATCTTAGTAAACTCAGGGAACATAATTTGGCCCCATCTCAATAGTACCTCTCTTCAGTGTAGCTGGTGCTGGTGTATCATGTTTTACTTTGTTTTGAGCCTTAGCCTTCAATTCGGGGATAGTCAAAAGCTTCTCCTCAGCATTCTTTTTATAAGAAGCATCACTAACTTTAAAGGACATTAAAACATTTCATGTTCTGTCACTACAGAAATAGCTTATTTGTTGATTCATCCATTATCCAGTAAACTGTGTGTGTGTGTGTGTGTGTGTGTGTGCAAGAGAAAGAGAGAGAGAGAGAGAGAGAGAGAGAGAGAGAGAGAGAGAGAAAGTGTGTGTGTGTCCTTGCTATAATGTAAACTCTAGGCATTGACAATTTAAGAAATTCACTGTAATGGAGAAACGTTGATGGTGATAAACGTGAACATTTATTTCACTGATCGATGATACCTCTGATCTGAAAAATCAGAACATAGAACAGCAGTGTCTGACATGCAGGATTCATTCCAAGATTATAGAATTTCTGGTAGCCAGGACCACGTCATTACACAAGCCAGACTGAAATTCTTACATATCAGTTAAAGATTAGCTTTAAGTTTCTTCAAAGGGAAGAATTTAAGACAGTAAGGTAGTGTTTGCTTTTCTCAACTTTTTGCTTAGAAATGCTTAACTTTATATTAATAAGGTATTGAGTACTGCCCATATGTGGCATTTAACTATTTATGTATTTTTTTAGTTCTTGTTTCACAAAAGTTCTATAATGCATCTTCTTAAAATTATACTTGTATCTCTAAAGTAATATTAAATTGATTCTAAAGGTTTAATTGTGAAAATAAACATAATTCATACTAAGGAACTTGGAAAAATTCAGGCTAATCAAATACCATCATCTCCATTTAGTTTTATTACTCTGAAAGTTTAAAAAAAATCACATCCATCTTAAAACTAAAAGCTGTTTTAAAATATGACACGAGACTTTTTTCACTCCAATTTTTGTTTTATAACTAAAACATTAAAAACAGTACTATGTATCAGCTTAGCAATTGGTAATAATTTAATGCATATTTCCTAAATTAAATGAATATTCCTTTAAAGCCATCTTTATTTTATAATTTAGAGAAAAATCTGTCCTCTGTTAATATTTTAAACATGTATCAAACAATAAAACCAGTTTCCAAAGGTGGAAGAAGTACTTGAAAACATTTGAGGATTTCTGTTCAGATTCTTTGTTGTATATTTAGATGAATAATGTGTTGACATGGAAAAATAGATAGAATTTATATATCCATACTTTCTCTGAATCTAAAAAGAAGTGGTAATAATATAAGGAAACATTCCTAAAAAATACTGCTTCGTAACTGTTACACAATTTCCATAGTGATATACTTAGCAGTATATTTAGTTTCTTGTATTTAGCTTGACCTCAGTTAGCTTTTCTTAAAGGGAAAATGTACTAAAATACTTAGGTATGACTATGCATTTATATATTTTTTTAAGTTTTGAAATGAAAAAGGATTTAATTTTTTATATAGCTAATAAAATTAATTATATATAAAAGTATATAAAAGCTATTTTCTAAGATTTAGTGTTTTATATTAATGTGTAAAATTATGAAATTGGTAAATATTGAATTGTTAGGAACTATATTTGAAGTGATTCCAATTCAACAAATATGAATAAGAAGTTTTATTCACTTATTTACTGGGGACTTTTTGTTTTAATTAATTTCCCAGAATGAGGAATTTTAATAGGATTAACATTGAGGATAGAATATGTTATATCATTCATATTTATGAGACATATTTGAGATTACTTTGCTTAAGTACGAATTAATATTTCATGTTCTAATTTTAGATTTTTCTAAAGTAATATATTAGCAACCAAACCTCCTTTTTAGTTTTTATTGTTTTATTTATTCAACAAAAGTATTTTAAGTACCCTCTGTGTACCTTTTCTCCTCTTTTAGAAAATAACTTAGTCAAAGGAGCTACTTGCACAATTGTCGTTTGTTCTCAAAACAAATGATACTCTGTTTTACCTATTTTATATAGCTATTGGGCCTTAAAGCTTAACAGAGTTAGCAGATTTTTCATCCAAGTTGAGGTTTGCAAAATTGAAATAAGCAGCATTTTCCTCACCCTTATGGCTAATTACTTTATTAAATTTAACAAAGAATTAACTACCTGTAAGAAGAATTCTAAATTTGGTAATTTGTCTTTGATCTGCTTGATGTTTTCTTCTTTATTCAGATTTGAATTCTAGCAGTGGAAGACTGAATTTAAATACTTCAATAAGTTATTAGTAGTTCAAAAGAGTACTGGTTCATATCCATTGAGAGTGGCTATATCTTGTAACTACGTAGGATTTATTTACAGTTTTTAAATCTTCTGATGTTACAGGGGCTAAAAAAAGAAGGAAAATCTGTGGGTGGGGGTAAGGAGAGTGGAGCTGTTTGGCAGTGAAAATATTGTAACTATTTGTAGAACTGATTAAGAAATAGGAAAAAGAAAAATAGAGTATGTGACTGTCTTCTGATACACAAAAACAGAACTTGCATTTTTGTGGTGTGCTTCTGGATTAGGCATTAAATTAAATTCGATTGTTAAATAATACTTAATAGCACCATAAGAAAATGGCATCTATTATCCCTAATAATCCTTTCTTATTATAGACATTCTTTTTTATTAGTACATATATTATGATATATATTCTTATGTATTAGAATAATGAGTGTCATTCTTTGACCAGTGTCTGCTTTGATTTATATGTATTTGTGAGTAATGTAGACACTGATGTTAGTAGGATTTATTTTGAAGCTTAGTGGTTTCCTTTTTTTTAACCTTTTGTTTGAATTTATCCTAGGTTACCATTTAACAGAATACCTATATAAATATATAATTTTTAATTTAAAAAAATTTTTTTGGTACCAGGGATCGAACTCATGACCTCGTGCTTGCCAGGCAGGTGCCTGTGCTGCTGAGCTAAACCCCCAGCCCAAAATACCTAAGTATTGAGCCTTGTAAAATTTCAAGATTTGAGTATCTATTTTAATTAAAAATGAATGTGAATAAATATCAATGAATGTTAGATATTTCAAGTAAATTTTAGCTAGTAATAAAAAATACTAGATTGTTAATTTTCAGATACATTTTACTATGTGATAATTTTTGAGTAAAAAGTAAAATTTTTGATAGAATATGGAATACTAATTTTAATGTACAGGTAAATCATTTAACATCAATAAACTTTAGATTTACTTAAAATCATGTTAAAAGGCCGGTTGTCATAGTACTTCTCATTCAATGTTTGTTTTATTCTACAACATTTACTTTGTTTAAAAGTTGTAATCTGTGATAAACTGGGCTTAGGTTTATGAAATTGTTTTACACCTTTGTTACTAAAAAAAGCTATTAGATTATTAGGTAGTATTCTAATCAAAATTTACACTGTCAAAATAATTCTTCTTTATAAAATTATTAAAATGTTTGCATTAAATTTACCAATCTGCATAATCATCTTCTAATTGAAATACATAATTTTGTTCACAATATAGTTTATGTAAAATAGCCTGTGTTTTAATACTCTAAATCTAGACTTTTAAGTGACTGTACATTTTAATATACACATCTACTTGAAGTTATTATGAGCATGGGTTTTATATGGATTGGTTAAAAGATTTAAAAATAAAATATAATTAATGTTGCTGTACCAGCCTTAAGAGTACTTAGGAAAGTCTTAGAGAACGGCCTAGGAATTTGCCATTTAATCCCATCATCCTAAATATATCTCATCCAAGTTTAAGAGAAGGAAAGGCATTTTGTTCCTGTAATTATTTGACTTTTTGCAAACTCCCTTTCATCATATGCTGAATATCTAACTGGTTAGATTATTAAACAAAATTCTTATATTTAATAGTCTGTAATAGATTAGGAAAAGGCTAGTTACTTGATTGGACAAATTCGGGATGAGTTATAAAAAAGTTTTTGTTTTTGTAGTTCAGTTTCTCTAAGCTTTCATTTACTCAATTTATAAAGTATCTGAGACTACATTATTAGTTTTTACCTTGACCTTGCCTAATTTTTTTGCATCTCATAAAAAGATGAAGGCCATGTAATTAAAGCATTTATTTGAAAGCATTTTAGAATTTTGTTTACTTTAATTGTTGTGAAATGACAGTAATTCTTTGTCCTAAATTTTAAGAACTTTAATTTACTTTCCCATAAAGTTTCCCAAAGTATGTCTTTTTCTATCAGACTAAAACATAATCAACCACAACTGTTTTTTAAAATTCCTAACAGCTATATAATTCACACACCATATAATTCAGTCATTTAAAGTGTAAACTTCAGTGATGGCTTAATATATGTCCAGTTGTACAACAACCGCCATAATCAGTTTTAGAATATTTTTATCGTCACCCCAAAAAGAACCTCTGTGCCCATTGTGGTGGTTAGTCATTCCACATTTCCCCCTAACACTCTCTTTCCCCATCCCAGAACTATACAACCACTGGTTTTCTTTGTTTCTGTGGATTTTCTATCTTAACATTTCGTGTAAATGGAATCATACAGTATGAGCCACAGCTATTTTTTCCTCTTTTCTAGTAGATAGGTGATTACTATACCAGAATGACTGTAATATCACTTTAATTTAGAAATTTGCCAACTATGATAATAGAAAGTATTTCTTAATGTAGCATAGATATAACTTGAAGTCTGGAACAAAATATCTTTAAGCAGACTTGTTAGAATCTTAAATACTAGAGTAGTGAACTCTATTCCCTGTACATTGGAAATCAGTTTCTAATACATAATAGCTATGCCCCAAGTTCATCCTACATGGGAATCGAGATTGTTATGTTGTTATTGTTCTTGGATCTGGCTGAGGGTGATTTATTCCATATAAAGTCTCTTTTAAGCCTACCTTGCAGGTGTATCTCAGGAGTAGCGTGTTTGCCTAGATACTTGAGCCCTAAGTTTGATTCTCCAGTACCGCAAAATTTTTAATTAAAAAAAAGAAAAACCTTGCAATACAATGACCTCGATTTCTTTATAGTAGGCTGTTTATAGTGACCCCACAGTTTGTACTTTCCTGAGCAGTTCTAATTCTGATGTTAAAGCACACACTGTGATACTTACTTTTTAAAATCTAATGCCTAGGTATGTTGTTGGAAAGTTTGGTTTCTCTCATTTTGTCTTAAACTTAATTCATAGGTAACTCAGTGAGTTTTTAAGTAAATAAATATATCTTAAGAATATGTAACAAATTTATAATGGGTGACTTTCAAATTGTTATTATGGATGTTTTTCAAACTTTGATATATTTATTTGATATTAGGTGATTTTATAGACTTGCCAACCATATTCTTAGGCACAAGAGTAATTCTGTAATAGTACATTAGAAAATGCATGCTGTAGTATTTTGGTATGAAATGTTGTGATAGTCTTCTGCACAGTCATATTCAGAATGGTTCAAAATGAAAAAATAAGTTTTTATGGAGAGAGAAGGGAGTGGGAGGGTGGCAGCAAGCAAATATGGTAAAAATGTTAACAATTATCGAACCAAATCAGAAGTTAAATGGATGTGTTTGTGTGACAGATAATCCTCATTTATTGACTCCATTGTATTGAGAAATACCTGTTTGTACTTCTTCCTCCGTGAAGTGTCTGTTCATTTCTTTTGCCCATTTCTTGACTGGATCTTTAATTTTAGGTGGCCTAATTATTTTGAAATATATATATATATTCTAGATATTAGTTCTTTGTCTAAGGAGTAACTGGCAAAAATTTTTTCCCATTCTGTAGGTTGTCTTATCCCTCTACTTTTGATTCCTTTAGTGTATAGATGCTTTTTAGTTTGGTACAATCCCATTTGTTGATTCTTGCTGTTATTTCTTGTGCAATTGAGGTTCTGTTCAGAACATCCTTTCATAAACATATATCTTCAAGTGTTTTATCTGTTTTATCTTCTAGTAGGTTTAATGTTTGTGTTTCAGTGTTTAGTACAAATGGTCAACAAATACATGAAAAAATGTTCAACCTTCCTGGCCATTAAAGAAATACAAATTAAGACAATGCTCAGAGCCAGGCATGGTGGCGCACACCTTTAATCCCAGTACTCGGGAGGCTGAGGCAGGAGGATTGTTGTGAGTTTGAGACCAGTCTGGGCTACAAAGTGAGTTCAAGGCCAGCCTGAACTGCATCATGAGACCCTGTCTCGAAAAGTAGGACTGGGGTTTTAGCTCAGTGGTGTGAGCGCCTCCCTTGCGGGCACGAGGTCCTGAATTCAATCCCCAGTACCAAAAAAAATAAAAAGAAAGAAAAGAAATCAAATATTAACAAATGCTGGCAATGCTATGGTGAAAAGGAACTCTCCTATATTGTTGGTGGGAATGTAGACTAGTACAACCATTATGGAAATTAGTGTGGAGATTTCTCAAAGAACTAATATCAGAAGTTCCACAGCTATCCTGTTGTAAATATCTTCCTCAAAGAGCTTAGGATATCGTACTACAGTGATGCATGCATACCAATGTTTATATAAGCATGACTTATAATGCCTAAATCCTGGAAGCAGCCTGTATACCCATCAACAAATGATAAGATAAAGAAAATGTAATGTATTTAATAAAGAAATATTATTTGACTATGAAGAATGACAAATTTGAGACATCTGTAGGAAAATAAATATACCTGGAAAATACAACATTGAATGAAATAAACCAGACACACAAATTTAAATATCATTTGATATTTCTCATCTGAGTGAGGCAAAGTACAAACAAAAAATAGTAAAGGATGGATAGAAGGGGACAAAGGGATGGATCTCTGACAGTAAGGAAGGGGTCCAAGGGAACTACAGTGAGGGGTGAAGAGGAAGGGAAGGGGAAGTAAGTACAATAAAGATATGCCATGTGCAGAAACCTAGTAACTTCAGTGAATGTAAACATTATGTGCCATTTCATGAGCTAAGATTAATAATATCAACAAGAATGAAAATCAAGATGGGGAATTAGAGAAGGAAGGAGGAAGGGAGGAATTAGAGGAGAAGGGAGGGGGATTTTTAAAAAAAGGCTGTAGTATATACAAGTACCCACTTGCCAAGATAATTGTAAAGTGCGTGTATGCAAACATGTATTAATAAAAATTTTTAAAAGTTAAAAAATAATACCTATCAAATTAGTAATGCACCCTCCTGGCTATGCCCGGGTAAGTCACAGAGCTGTAGCCTTGGGCACCGTATCTAGTCCCTATCTAGCTTCTATTTAGTGCTGTTTCCCTGCCATGTTTCCCAGCTGCCTTGAACTGAGCAGCTTTGCAGCATCATGCCCTTCCCCCATGACATTCCTATCTTGAACTTGTCAACTATGGACCAAATCCCCTGAACCATGAGCCAAGTAAACCTTTCCTCTTTTAAGTTGTGTGTATCGAGTATTGTGCCCTACAATGGGAAAGCTGCTAATGCAAGTTTGTTATACTATGCATATTTGAGTTTTCAAATAATAAATAGAGAAAGTATATGCATTTTCGTTCTATAAGCTATGCTGTGTTCCCCAAGGTATGTGTGTGTGTGTGTATATATATAATTTAAACATATTAGACCCAAAATTTAGCATGTATCAGTTATATTTGTTTTTCTGTAGTTGATTTCACCTGTATTTTTCTACTTATACCTTTTATAATTATATTTCTATTCTTAAATATTGCACACCGAACATTATACATACATATTTAAATAATACTTACACATATAGCCAGGCGTGGTGGTGCGTGCCTTTAATCCCAGCACCCAAGGAGGCTGAGGTAGGTGGAGTGTTGTGAGTTTGAGGCCGGCTTGGGCTACAACATGAACAAGGCCGGCCTGACCTACATAGTGCGACCCTGCCTTGAAAAAAATAGGGCTGGGAGTTTGGCTTAGTGGCTTAAGCACCTGCTTGGCAGGCACGAGGTTGTGAGTTCAATCCCTGGTACCGACAAAAAAAAAAAAAAGAGTAATTACACATATACCCAAATATCTACTACCTCCATTAAGTAATATAAACGACAGTACCTTGGAAGCCCTTGTATATCCCTTCCCCGTCCCATGAAAGTATCCACCACTCTTGGTTTTATGGTAATTATTCCCCTTCCTTTGTAGATTTACTACACAGGTATATATCTTTAACCAATACATTATTTGGGTTCCTGGTTTTTAACTTTGTATATATAGAGTCTATGTTGTGTATTCTTTTGTAATTTGATTCTTTGAAAAATTTTGATAAATGACTGCATTGGTAACATTTATAGGTACTTCGTGAGGTGAACCTTAAGCATTATTCAAAATTCATTCAACGTTGTCATAATGACTTTTTGTAAAATTTGATATGTTGATTCTAAATGGTATGTGGAAGAGTAAGGGGTCCAGGAATAGCTAAAAGAGGCTAATATTTGTCTGACATTCTACTACATACTAGTAGTATATTAGTAAATAAACCAGACAAAAACCTCTGCTGTCATAGATCAAACATTCTAATGGAGGAAGTGATAAATAGCCATAATAAATGAATGGGTTACTGTATAATAAAAGATAATAATGGCTATGAAAAGAAAAAAGAGCCAGGTGAAATAATGGGACCAATGTTAGAGGAAGAGGGCTTGCAATATTGACTAGAATACTTGGTGAGGCTTCATTTAGAAAGTGACGTTCAAGTAAAGATTTGAAGGAGACAGAGGATCAAGAAGGGAGAGACTACCTGGATATGTAGAGGAAGAACATTCCAAGCACAAGGACTTCCCATTGTGAAGGCTAACAGGGAAACTTTGTGATTTGTGTTGGGAAGATAGTAAAGAGGCACATTTATTCATGTGAGCTGAATGAATCAGGGCCAGAGCATAAGAACATAAGGTCAGGGAAATGACAGGGTGGGCACTATAGTAGGTTCTAGAAGCCATTGTGAGGATTTGGGCTTTTATTTTAAAAGAAATCGATAACCATAGAGAACTAATTTGATCTGTGATTGATTTTAAAAGTTTACTTTCACCACCTTTGAGGATCCGTCTGAGCTAGAGACAATCTTCAAACCGACAGTACTGGAGTTAGTAAGAATTGATCAGATTCTTAACACTTTTGAAGATAAAAAGCAACAAAATTCCTGATTGATTGAATAAGAGAATGAAAGAAACAAAAGACTCAGGACAAGTCTAAGGTGCTTCTTTGTTTGAAACAGACAAGGTAGAGTTGCCTATTATTGAGTTAGGAAGGAAAGTGAGTAGAGTCTTTTGGGTGAGAAAGGATGAGAAATTCAGATTTTAAGAGAAAAATGTATCTTCTACATCTAAGTGACATAGAGGTATTCAGTTGTATACTATTGAGAGTTTAGGAGAAAGATCTAATCTGCAGTTTGGGATCATCAAGTGTATAGATAGTATTTAAAGTGTGATACTGAATGGATATTCAAGGAACTCTCAACGAATGAACATGTATAGAGAAGAGAAGGTGTTTGTATTCATTTCTAAGGCTACCATAACAAGTTACTGCAAATTTGGAGGCTAAAAACAATAGAAATTTGCTCTTTTACAATTCTTGAGGCCTGAAATCTGAACCAGACTTATGAGAGTAAATTGTACTGTCTTTTGGCTATATTTCCTTCAAAAGGGATAGCAGAGAATCTTTTGTTTTTCAGCATCTAGAGTTGTGTTTGTTGAATCCTGATTGACAGCCCTTCCCCACTCCCCAAACCAATGGAGTAGCGTGTTTTCTCTTACTTTCCTTTTTTGCTGCTTGTTACTATAGCTTTTTCTTGCATGTATAATTTTCTTTTTCCTCTGTCTTATAAGGACGTTTGTGCTTGCATTTAGGGCTCATTTCCTATTACAGGATTCTTAAAGACATCTTTAACATCTTTGCCATATAAAGGCACATTGACTGGTTCCAGAATTCATAATGTAGACATCTTTGAGAGGAGGTATTCTATAGCATACTATCAGTCTGCCCTCTGGTCCCCAAAGAATTCATGTCTGTCCTTCGTGCAGAGTATATTGTTTACTACATCCCAGTATCCTCCAAAGTCTCAACACCTTATAGAATCAAGACAAGATCCAATGTCTGATCTAAATATCATCAGTTTTCATAATCAAATCAGATGTATGTTGTTCTTTAGTTATGATCCATCTTAGGGGAAAATTTCTCTTTGCCTGTGGGCCTGTAAAACTGGAAAACAGATTACTTGCCCCACAAATGCAAGGGTATAATAGGAAAAAGATAAGAGCTATAGACTTTATAAAAGCGATGGAAGAAACAAAGGAGTCACTGGTTCCAAGCAATGTCAAAATCCAGTAATGAAAATTCCAGTAGGTTTCACAGCTTGGGAGTAATTTCTGTGATTCAAGGCTCTGCTCTCTAGGACAGAGGCTCCACTTTCTGAGACAGCTTTTCTTTTTCTTGAAAGGAAGTATGTTATTTATAGTTAAGTATTTTATCAGCTTACTTCATGAGCCTATAGAATTTGGAGAATATGGCAGCATTCTATCTCAGTCCAAGCTAGGAGCGTTTCTGCTTGTGTAACATTTTCAGAAACTTTGTGGATCTTCTGTTTATGTCATAGAGATTTGTGTCAGTAGACCAGAGGATCCTTCACAGATCTTTCCTGGATAATCTCATCTCTGTTGCTGTGTTCTGCTTAGATGGTGGAAGAGATCCATGAGTCACATACCTAATCTCTTTAGCAATAGGAAAAGGTTGTCCAGCCACATCCTTGACCTTCTTCCCAGAACATGCTTTCCTGACAGTGAATCTCCTAACTTGAACATCTTTTGAAATCTGATAGGCTGAGAATTTCCCAATGTTTTCTTTTGTTTTTGCTTAGAATTTTTGCTCAGTTTTCCCGTCAATCTTAGGTCTTTCCTCTTAAATTTTACTATGAACAGTAAAAAGAATATAAATTTTACCTTCAATACTTTCTTGGAAATTTCCTTACCAAAATATCTAAGTTTATCACTTACAAGTTCTGCTTTCCTCGTAAGTAGGACTAAATTAAGCTTTCTGCTACTTTACAACAAAAATAATCTTCAGTTTAAAATAGTCCTCCTTTCCTTTGGAGACCTCACTAGCAGAATCTTACCTGTCAATATTTCTATCAGTTTTCTGTTAGTGATGATACATGTATTCTGCAAGATGAATTCGAATTTCTCTTGTATGTTCCTCACTTCTGAACCATCACCAGCAGAGCTGTTATTGTTTGTATTTCTACCAAGAACCTAAGAAACTCTAGGCTTTTCCTATCTCATATTTCCTCCAGCTTCTGCCCATTGTCAATTCCAAAGCTATTTTCATAATTTTAAATATTTATTATAGCACTCCCCTACTTCCAGGCAGCAAAATTTGTACAGACAGTCCCTGACTTACTATGATTTTGCTTACAGTGTTTTGACTACAATGGTGCAAAAGCCATATACATTTAGCAGAAACTCTGCTTCGAATATTCATCTTTTCCAGGCTGGCCACATGTAGTATTATACTCCTTTATGATGCTAAGCAGTGGCAGCAAACCACAGCTCCCAGTCAGCTATGTAATCATGAGGGAATACTCTTCATTCTACTGGGTTGCTAAGGTAGAATGTTCCGTAGTTTAGGTATATGAAATGTACTTAGGATGAGTTTATCAGGATGCAAACCCTCACAAGGCAAGGAGCATCTGTATTAATTTCCTGTGGCTGCTGTAAAAAATTACCACAAATTTAGTGACTTACAATAATAGAAATTAATTACTTTATGATTCTAGAGTCCAGAAATCCAAACTGAGTATTAAAAATTTAAGCCAGAGCCTTGCTTTTTCTGGAAACTTTCAGGGAGGATCTCGAGTTTCTTACACTTTTAGCATCTGAGCTGTATTTCTTTGCCTGTCTTGGTGGTTCTTGGGCCTTTCCTCCACTTTTGGGCCATCAGTGTAGTAGCTCTTCTTCCTCCTCCTCCTCAGCAATTCACTCAAAGTACACAATTCAGTGATTTTTAATACATTCACAGAATTGGAACTTTGAAATTTTTATAGCTGAACATTATTCCATTCTAAGAATATATCGAGTTTTGTTTACCCATTCATCAATTGATAAATATTTAGGTTGTTTCTACCTTTTAGCTTTTCTGAATAATGCTGCTGTGAGCAATTTTTTGTACATTTTCATGTGGAGATGTTTTCATTTCTCTCAGGTGCAGACCTAGGAGTAGAATTTCTGAAGTTTAACTGCCAGGTCCTTTTCTAAAATGGCTGTACCATTTTGTATTTCCATCAGCAGTATATGAGATTTCCAGTTTTTCTGTTTTCTTGAAGAACTTGGCATTATCTGTCTTCTTGATTATGGGCATCCAGGTGGTTGTGAAGTGGTATCTCATTGTGGTTTTGTTTTGCTTTTTCCCTGATGGCTGATGATATCAAGTACGTTTTTGTGTGCTTATTGAATGTCCTCTTTGGAAAGAATGTCTTCCAGATTCTTCGCCCATTTTATTATAGGATTATTATCAGTGTTTTATTCCTTTTATTCTTTTATTTTATATTCTACCAACAAGTCCCATATTAGCTATTTTATTTGCAAATATTTTCTCTCATTATGTGGGTTATATTTTCAGTCTTGGTGGTATCTTTTATAACACAACTTTTGTGTATGTGTGTGTGTTAAACTAGGAATTGAACCCAGGGATTTTATATACATCCCTAGTTCCTTTTTATGTTTATGTAGTACTGGAGGTTTGAACTCAGGACCTTCCCACTGAGCTTATATCCCCAGCCTTTTTTTTTTTTTTTTTTTTTTTTTTTTTTTTTTTACAGTATTTTGAAATAGGGTCTCACGTAGTTGCTACATTATGCAGTCTGTGCTGGAAATTGTGGTCTTTTTGCCTCAGCCTCTTAAAGTGATGGGATTATAGGCAGGTGCCACCATACCCAAATAACATTTTTTTAAAACTTTGACAAGGTCTGGTTTCTTTTTTCTTTGTTTGTGTTTTTGGTGTCATAACTAAAAAACTTTTGCCAGGAAAATAATTACAAAGATTGCAGCCATGTTTTCTTCTAAGAAGCTTATAGTTTTCACTTCCATTTAGATTTCTGACCCATTTTTAGTTAATTTTTAGTACCAAGTCAGAGTCTAATCTCACTCTTTTGCATGTAACCAGCCAATTCTCTCAGGACCATTTATTAAAAAGATGAGTCTTTCTCCTTTGAATGAGGATAAGAACACTTACCAGAAATCATTTGGCCATTAGTTGTTTTAGTTCTAGACTCTCAGTTCCATTCCATTGATCTGTAACCTATCCTTATACAGCAACCATACTGTCTTAGTTACAATAGCACTGCAGTAGGTTTTCAAATTGGGAAGTATATGTCTTCAAACTTTATTCTTTTTTAAAAATTGCTTTGACAGAATTTTTTTAAATCTTTTTTTAAAAGTTTGGTGAAAAATAATATTTTAACTATTTGAAAGAGTATTGTTCAGTAATATTAAGTATATTTACATTGTTATCAAACATATTTCTACAACTTTTTCATCTTGCAAATGTGAGACTTTATACCTATTGAATAACTCCTTTTCCCCTTCCCTCTAGTCCATGGTAACCGTCATTCTACTTGCTGTTTCAATGAATTTGATTATTCTTGCATACCTCATATAAATGGGATCATACACTATTTAACTATTTGTCTTTTTATGATTGGTCTATTTCACATTGCATAATGTCCTCAAGGTTCATCTATGTTGTAGCTTGTGACAAGATTGTCTTCCTTTTTTGAGGCAGAATAATATTTCATTGTGTATTTGAAACATTTTAAGTTCCTTGAATTCCCGTCTGAATTTTAGGGTTAGCCTGTACATTTCTGCAAATAAATCAAATGAGATTTGTTAGAGATTGCATTGGATCTTTAGATCCTTAGATCCATTTGGAGGAGTATTACCATCTTACTAATATTGTCTTTTACCCTTTATCATAGGATACCTTTCCATTTGTTTGGTCTTGAAATGACAAGTTATCATAACCATGGCTACTTACTTACAAAAAGGTTCAGAACCATTGGTTCAGAAAATTACTTCTTTCAGTAATAATTTTCAGTTTTCAAAAAATAAGTTTTATACTTCTTTTGTTCAATTTACTACTAAATTTGTATTGGTGTTGATTCAGAATTTATTTTACTTGTTTTTTTGGTCATATAAAGAATAATCGATTTTTGTATATCAAATTTGTATGTTACAACCTCATAAAACTCATGTATTAGTTCTAATAGTTTTTTGGGTGGATTTATTAGAATTTTCTGTATACAAGATCATGTAATCTGAAAATCGAGATAGTGTTACAGCATTGTGTTTAAGTGCAGTAATTCAGCATGTTTACACTGAGGACCTTCTCTGTGTCAGTCACTGCTGCATGTTGGTAATATACAAATAGTAAGCATACACCCTACATTCATGAAGTTTGTAATGTAGTTAGGGTACAGTTCCTTAGACCAGTAATAACAATTCAGCTTTGTAATAGTGATATTTAAGAATTATATAAGGTGCTGTGATAACACAGAGAGGGACTACTAAATTTTTACTGTGAGGAGTTAGGTAAAACTCCACGTGTGATTTTATGCCGAGTTCTGAACCATTTTGTAAGTAAGTAGCCATGGTTATGATAACTTGTCGTTTCAAGGCCAAAATGACTTTGTATATTTAAAAATTATTGTGTAGTATGAACTTCAGATTTTTAAGGTCTATTAAAAATTTAAGCAGATTTGTATTAATAGTGAGACAGTACACCAAGTTTTCAAGTATATACAGATGTTTGATTATGTAGTAAATCTGTTGCTATAAAAGCGTATGATCACATTTGGAAAATTACTATTGCATGTCTTGGCAGTTTGTTAAGAACTGAAAACTTGTAAAACTAACTGGTGTTTTGATAGATTAAGTTCAAGGCCACCTTTTGTTTAAATGATGTTTTGTTTTCTGTAATTAGACCATGCTAGGTGAATTAAGTATGTAATTAAAAACAGAAGGTTTGGCTAATTCAGAATAAATGAGTACAAAATACAAGGTCATTATCCATCTCTAGTGAGACTCCAGATGAACAATGCACATGGAACTATTTATGAAACATTTCGCATGGTCAGAGCTCCCCGAGGTTGCTGTCCATGGCTTTTCAATTAAAGTATTCATAGACTTTCAGAAAAATGTACCTGCAATATAGAAGTATGATCTCGCTTACATTGCTCATCTGAATGGAAAACCCAAAAAAGATTATAATCTAATCTTCTATTTCAAATAAAGAAGTAAAATGTATTCCTCCTGTTTCAAAAGTGAATATTTAATATGTTGCTTGAAACACTAGGTTCATGGTTAGAACTGTGATAAAGTTTGAGAGTTCTGAGTCTCGATTGTTTTCATTTTCACACAGCCTGGAGATGTGCAAGTGAAACCCCCCTGCTTTAATCTGTTTCCTCCATGCTTAGTCATAGTGGGTGCCATGGGATGGTTTTTTCCTCAGGGAAGAATTTTATTTGAAATATTTTCTTTTTATGATACAGGAATGTGGTGCTTTTGCAAAACAAGTGTTTAATTTAGTAGTTTATTCACAGACAAAATTTGAATCATTAACTGGGAGTTCAGAACTTAAATTTCACTTAGAGACTCCTTTTTATTGTGGTTTTCAGTGGCTGTCCGGGTTCTTCTGTCTCTCCTTTCACAGTATCCATGCCTCGGTTTTTTCAGTCTTCTGTGGCATCTCCACCCCTGTTTTTATCCACTTGCTTTTTGCTTCTCTCTAGACACTGTTTAAGATTGATTTCTCCAACAAAATGGCTGTGTCTACCAAAAAATGTTTCCATAGCTTCTTGTCAAGCTTTTAATATACACTTTAGGAATTACTTTGTATGTACCAGCTATTCCACATCTTAAGTGGCTCAAGGGTGGAGATCATGGCTTTTGTGTTCAGCATCATAACCTAACACCAATGGTGGTTTCTGGCTAAAAGTGGTTGCTCAAACCGTATTTGTTCATTGAAATACTTGTTGAAACTGGGCATGGTGGCAAATGCTGTAATGCCAGCACTCTGTGAAGCTTAGGCAGGAAGTCCAAGTTTGGGCCTGACTTAGCCAACTTGAGGACTTTTGTAAGACTTTTTGGATTTAAAAAAAAAAATTTTTTTTAATGGACTGGGATGTACATTACGAAGACCCAGGGTTTAGACCCACTACTGCCCCCTACCCAATGTGTTGAGTAAGTGCTACAGATCTTCAAAACTATAATTTAGAACTAAAGGAACAAAGACCATGTGATAGAGAAAAGAGAATACTATTAGAGAAAATAGCATTTAAATAGATTCCTAAGAATGGGTAAGAATGTACCAGGTAGACAAGTGGAAAAACTGCTGCTGCAGAAGAACTGGGCATGAAAAAACATGGTGTTGCTAGAAGGTAAAATTGCTTCAGAAGTGGTAAAAACTAGGTTGCAAAGTAGGCAATGTATGCCACACAGAGAAGTGGAGAGTTTAGATTGTAGATAACTGGAGCCATTGAAAAATTACAGTAAACAATTTTCCCTTAAAAACTTGACCATAAGGGATTGAGATTAGAAGTGAAGAAATCATGAAGGAGACTCATAAAGAAATGAGGTAGTAGAATTGATAGAAAGGGACAGCTTTGAGTGGGTCTCTAGGTTTTAGTGATTAGATCTGGGAAATAAAAGAGAGGGAAGAATCTCAGATGATTCCCAGATGTTTTACTTGAATAACTTGGGGATAGGAAAGGAAGGGGTCATGAGTCCATTTGAGTAAAGTAGTAACTTTTTCAGGTAGAACATGATGAATCAGTTTTGAATGTTTAACTACCATCAGGCATTAGGAGTAATTTCTTAGACATATACCAAATTGAGCTCTACAGAGATATCTGTCTGTATTAGAGATTCACAATTGTAGTCATTTTCTAACTGGTATAGTTGAAGTCGTGAATATAGAGGGGTAGTAATATCAGAAAGACTGAGGTGGGTCCACTCTATCTGGTATAAAGTCATCATATAGAGAAATAGTAATATTAGACAACTGGAGATGGAAGGTAAATATGCTGATGGAGGACAGCATTTCAAGAAAGGAGGTCAAAGTAAAAAAGGTTTCAGCAAAATTAAATCATGACAGATTAAAAACTGGAGCATTAATTTGATATTTAGGAAGTCAGTATTGCTTTTAACCATTTAATAGTTTACCCTGACTGTCACTTAGGCAGGTGTCATTTCAACCAGTAGATTCTTGTACACACAAGTTACACCCTATGTCTGTTTTACATCAATTAGTTTTTGCATACTTTTTAATTTAGAACGTTGTATTTACCTTTGATGTTTATTTCTAGTGAAATCTAATAAGTTCTGGTTACTTTTACTAATTGGTGTTAATTGTAAAAAATAACATAATTTTGTGCTATAATCTATAAAAAGTCTTATAAGTACATTAGATACAATTTTTATATTTCTCCAGTACTCCTTTACAATACAAAACAGACACGTTTGGGACACTAAGACTGAACAGGAAGGAAGAGCCAAAAGATCTTCAAAAGAGAAAACTGGAAAGGGGAGAAATGTTAGCATATTAGAGAGGAAAAGTCTGTGTTATGAAACAGGAAGACAAACACAAAAATGATAGAACTTGAACAAAGAAACAAAACTAAAAAAATTCCAGTATTGGTCAGTAATAATTTTGTGGATGGTGTTGACAGAGTTGACCAACATCTAACAGACTATCCTGTAGTCAAAAAGCAAGAAACAATGTTATTATAAAATATTTCTGAGCCTTCTGGACCCAACAGTATTGAACTTGTTTGTTTATTCAAAACAAGGTGGTTCAAAAAGTCATTTACAATTTAGATTAGGTCTAACAGACAAAATAGTTGAAAAATATAGGATAGTGAAATTCCAACCAGAATGTCCATTGTCAGTATCTTTGCTATTACATTTAGTGGGTAGACATTTTATTGTAATTATACCATCTACACACACCAAAAAAATAAAATGCCATTGCAACAGTTTAAAGTGTATTGTTCAAAGAAAGACACTAATGCAAAGTGAATTCAGAAAGAGACTAGATACTACTGACCAGATCGTAATATTGCATAGTATATTGAATGTTTTACAATGCATCATATACAGAAAAATTAATGAATAAATTTGATAAAATTGTTTTTATGTTTCCTGTTATAAAATTAATGAAAAAATAGGCAATTTTTGGTCATTTTGTCTTTAAATAACTGGACTGGTAAGTGGTTAAATGAAGAAGCCTTTGTGAGATAGTGACACCTAAAGCCAGATTTCAGGGTGAGGAATGTCTCAAGGGGAAGAAGTAGACCTTGCTTAGAGTTGCCAGTGAAAAGAAGAGATGAAAGTAGACAGTTAAAGGGGAATATAAAGTTAAAGAGGCCTTTTTTTCTCCTTTTTTACTTTTTTTACGTATTGCACAGGCTGGCCCTGAACACCTGGGCTCAAGTGATCTTCTTCCCTCGTCTCCCAGGTAGCTGGGACTAAAGCCATGTGCCACTGCATCCAGTGAGGAAGCTTTTTGTCTTATTTTGCTTTTAAATATGAAACACTTGAGGATTTACATATTTGAATTTCAGAATTTTCTTCAATTTCACACCTCTTTTTTTTCACACCTCTATCTTTTGTGCTTTGTTAAAACACGTAAATAGAGGTCAGTTAGGTCTTAGTTTGGTTTGCATGCCGAAAAACAGCTTTTATCTAAAAGATAAGTATAGTAAGCATAAGTAACATCTATAATAGGATTTTTTTGTTTTTGTTTTTTGTTTTGTACCAGGGATCGAATTCATGACCTTGCGCTTACCAGGCAAGTGCTTGAGCCACTGAGCTAAATCCCTGGCCCTATAATGGGGTTTCTTTCTGTAGTTTTTTAATTACTTATCAGTGCAGAGAAGAGAGCTTTAGATGCCATTTTTAGCTTCTAGTATCAGCAGTGTCCTATTGGTTTTTAAGATGCTATTTGTTTATGAGCCCATATCCTTTGGTACAGTAGCTTTTAGTTTTAAAACTTCCTGAGTTTTCCCAAAGATGTTTCTATCCCTGCTAAAAAAATTGAAATGAAGTAAAAACACTTTATAATCATTACCATTTTTAAGTCTGTAATAGATGAAAAAAATAATGTGTTTTCATTTTATTAGTACGTATGCTAAATAGTTCTGGGCATATTCATTCTCGTTTATTTAAAATAATGCAGTTTAACCGTACTACAAAATTACAAAGCAGTGGTTTCTATTAGGTTGTTTTGATAAAAGCAAATAAAAAGAAAACTAGACACACACAGAGATTCACACACCCTCCCCTTATTTATGTAGTGTAAAGAGAGAGATATGGCAGATACCTGTAGGAAAATATCACTGGGACTTTTAGTAGATATCTTCACAATAGTTGTCCATTCCATCAGGTATAGCAAAATCAAACCAAAAACAAAACAGAATAAAACCAATCAAAATAATATTGAATAAAGCAAAACCATCAGAACAAAGCAAAACAGAACAATATTGGAAAGACAAGACAGAAGGAAATCCCCCATATGATCATGTGATTTTTGTCTTTGGCTCTGTTAATATGAATTTGTGTATGTTGAACCATCCCTGCATTCCTGGGATGAATCCTGCTTTGTCATTGTGTATAATCTTCTTGATTTGCTGCATTCTGTTTGCCAGAATCTTATTGAGGATTTTTGTATCTGTTTTCATTAGGGAGATTGGCCTGCAATTTTCTTTTTTGGTTGGGTCCTTCTCTGGTTTTGATATCAGGGTAATACTTGCTTCCTGAAGTGATTTTGGAAGTATTGCTTCAATTTCTTTAAAGAGTTTCTGCATTAGTGACATTAGATCTTCTCTAAATTTCTTGTAGAATTCAACAGTGAATCCATCAGAGCCTGGGCTTTTCTTTGTTGGCAAGTTTTTAATTACATTTTCAATTTCATTGACTGATACTGGGTTATTTAGAATTTTTATATCTTCTTGATTCAGTTTCAGCAATTCACTTGTGTCCAGAAACCTGCATTTCTTTTGTGTTTTCCATCTTTTTAGAGTACAAGTTCTCAAAGTCTTCTGAATTTCTCCAGGGTCTTTTGTAATTTCACCCTTTTGATGCCTAATTGCTTGCATTTGAGTCTCTTTTAAGGTTGGCTAGAGGTTTATCAATAGTTAATCTTTCTAAGAACCAACTTCAATTCAGTGATTCTTTGTATTATTTTCTTAGTCTCAATTGCATTAATTTCTGCTCTGATCTTTATAATTTCCTTTCTGGTATGAGCTTTGGGTTTGACTTGTTCTTTTTTCTAAAAGTTTGAGGTTCAACATTAACTTGTTTATTTGAGCTTGTTCTGTTCTACTGATATAAGCATTCATCACTATAAATTTTCCTTGTAGGACTGTTTGCATTGTGTCCTGTAAGTTCTCATATGTTGTACTGACATTATCTTTTAGTTGTAGATACTGTTTGATTTCTTCTTCAATTTCCTCTGTGACTATTGGTTGTTCAGGAGGGTATTGTTGAATTCCATGTGTTTATGTAGTTTTTGTTTGTTTCTTTCTTTTGGTTTCTTTTGACATCAATTTCCAATTTCATTGCACTATGGTCAAATAATATGCATGGAGTAATTTTAGTTCGCCTGCATTTACTAAAGCATGTTCTGTGGGTTAATATGTGGTCTATTTTGAAGAACATCCCATGTGCAGCTGAGAAGAATGTATTCTGATGTTGTGGAGTAGAACACTATGGAGGCATCTACTTAGTCCATTTGTTCATGATTTTGGTTTAATTCTGATATTTCTTTGTTGATTTTTTGACTAGTTGAGCTGTCTAATTGTGAGAGTGGGATATTAAGGTCCTGCCTTACAGTTGTGTTGGTGCTTATTTGATTTTTCATGTCGGTTAACATATGTTCTATGTAGTTGGGTGTACCACTGCTTGGTGCATATATATTTATAATTGTTATCTCTTCTTCTTGGAGTCTTCCCTTAACTTTGTCTCTTTTGATCAGTCTTGACTTGAAGTTCACATTGTCTGCAAATAGAATAGCTACCTCTGCCTTTTTCTGGGATCCTGTCATATGGAGTATTCTTTTTCATTCTTTAACTGTCAGCATATGAATTTCTCTTTGAGTTAAATGTATTTCTTGATTATAGCATGTTGTTGGATCTTGCTTCCTGACCCATTCTGCCATATCTGTTTCTTTTAGTTGGTAATTTGAGACCATTTACTTTGATGGTTATAACAGATATGTACTGGCTTATCTTTCTCATACTATTTTCCTATTGTTAGCTCCCTATCTTTCCCCTTTGTTTAATTGCTTGCCTGCCTGGTGGCTTCTTTCTTTTGGTGTTCTTGTGCTTGTGGCCTTTGTTTTCTCTTTCTGATACATCCTTCAGAGCATTCTGAAGAGCTGTTTGGTGTTCATGAGTTCCTTCAGATGTTCTTTGTCATGGAAGTACCTTATTTCTCCATTGATTTTGAAAGATACTTCTGTGGGGTACATCAGTCTAGGTTGGAGGTTGTTTTCTTTTGGAGCTTGAAATACCTTACTCTAAGCTGTCCTTGATTTGAGGGTTTGTGTTGAGAAGTCAGCTGTATTTCTGATGGACCTTCCTTTGTATGTGATTTGTTTCTTTTCTGTAACTGCTTTTAATATTCTGTTCTTATGTTTAATTTCTGGAATGTTGATTATTATATGCCTTGGTGTAGATTTGGAGTTCTATATGCTTCATTTATTTGTATGTCAAATTCTTTATCCATGTTTGGGAAGTTTTCTCCCATTATTTCTTTGAAAAGTTTTTTGTTTATATGGCATTTGATTTGTCTCCAGTGTTCTCATTGACTGTAATCAATTTCATGTTGTTCTTCTTTGCCTCATCTTGCAGCTGTTGGGTAGATTTTTTTGTGGTCTTTTACTATGTTTAACATATCTTTCTTTTCAGTATAGCTATCTGAAATCTTGTCTTCTAGATCTGATATTATATCCTGGCCTTTGTTCAACCTGTTGTGTATACTTTCAGTGGAGATTTTAATCTCCTGGGTTTCTGTTTGGATCTGTTTCATGGATTCCATTTCTTTCTTGTTTTGGGCATTCATGTTTCCATCATCTTCCTATGCCATTTTATATATATATATATATATATATATATATATATATATGTATATATATATATTTATATATATTTTTTATATTTTTTTTTAAATCTCTGTCTGCTCTCTTTTTGTATGTGAGAAATTATCTTTTCTGTATCCTCTTCCATTTGTTTCTTCACTTCTGTTGCCATCATTTCAGAAAGTTCCAGTGCTTGGATTCCATCTTGCTCTAACTCTCTGTGCTCTGGACTTTGTCCTGGGTGGGCCAGGGGATTGGGGTTAAATTTGCTTCTGTGTCTTGTCATTTTCTGTTGTCTATTTTTTATTTTGTTTTCTGTGTTGATGCTTGCCAATTTCTTATGGTAGATGGCTTTATCACTAGTATCGAGACTTCCGTAGGAAATGTCTATTCCTCAGGGATGTCTTCTAGGTGTAAATGGTTCTTGGTCTTTGTTTCTATCCCAAGAACCTACCTTCCCTATTTATTAAGGATGAGAAGTTGGTATCTATTTGAAATCAGCACCCAGTGCTTTGGTACTGGACTATGGTGATGGTTATGACCCCCATACAAACACAGTGTTGTCATAAAGGGAGAAAAACTGATTTTAATATGTATGATATCCTGGCTAAAGTAGTATAGTTAGAAATAACAATAGCATCAATTACAGCCTAGCTGCTGACAAACTGTGGTAACTATTAACCTCTGATACCTTTTACCTTAGGAGCAAATTTTACAGTTATATAACAATCCAACATATCCCAGGAACTTGTATACAATGATTTTCTCCTTAGTGGGGTAATTTTACCCTGTTGTGGAGGAGGGGGAATTTAAAAAGGATAAGGGACAAGATAAGAGAGATGAATGAGGTCAAATACAATAGATGCAAGGCTAGAGTGCAAAGGATGATCACCCAAGGTTTTGGGAAATTTGAATTACACAGGAGAGAAAGAATGAAAGAGAAAGCAAAGGAGTTATGGAAGTGAACTAGAAAGAGAAGCGACAATGCTCATTTATTTGAAAATATCAAAAAATCAAGAGATAGTTGAAGAAAGAGAGAGAGAAGAGACAATGCTCATTTATTTGAAAATATCATAAAATCAAGAGATAGTTGAGGAAAGAGAGAGAGAAGACTAGTAGATTAAAACAAAAAGAAAGGTATGAAATCTAAATAGTGATAAAAGAAAGGAGGAAAAGAAAAAACAACAACAGGAAAACCCAACCAGACAGGAAAAGGAAAACCAGTTAGAGAAAAATAAAAGTACTAAAATTCCTCTGGTGTCTACAGTTCTATGGTAGTGTCCAAGTCAGATCCCAGAAATGTGCTGTGTACTCCAACCAAGTTTGCAGTGGGATTTGTGCTGGACCTGAGGCTGATCATGGATTCTGAATGTGGGGGCAGGGACTGGTCTTCTGTTGCTGAAGTTCTCCCAGAACCCTTTGATATAAAATGGCAGCCCTGCCCACTTCTGTTCCGCACATCTGTGTGCAAGAGCACGGCATTGGTTCACCTGATTTAGCAACTGCTGGCTCGTATTCTCATTGCTTCTTCTGACTTTTCCATGCCACTGGTCCTGCCTGGTGGGCATTTCTGTCTTGGTAATTTTTTCCTTTGTATATATGAAAATTATAAAATACAAAAAACATGACATAAAATACAACTGATCTCTTCTTTGAATAACTGTCTAAATCAGATTTCCAAATTTATCTTTATCTGACTCATGTAAGGAGATTCATTAAAAATTGAGCCCCTGGCTCTGAAACAGAATTTTCAGGAGTGATAAAAGGCTAATAGATCTCAAACCTGATAGATTATCAGAATCATGTAGGAGTTTTTAATGCATTCAAACTCCACCCCTCCCCCAAGCACAGGAAATTTGGATGGTTTATGAAACTTTCCTTTGGTCACTTTTTAAAAAATGTAACACAAGTAGAATTTAAGAAAGAAAATATTTTGAAAGTTTTTTTTCTGTGAAAAGAAGTATAACAAAATAGAAAATATCAATGGTTAGTATACTGTATACCATGGTCTTAAAAGAATGGGCAAATTGTTACGCAGTAATCCAACGATTTCCCAGGTTTGAAAACCACCATTTTAATGATGTGTTTTTTCTATGCAATACACCGTGCTGGGTGCTACAGTGATTTTAAAGACTAGCAAAATGGTTTTAGCCTTCAGGGAATTTACAGTGTATTTTTGGGTTGGACCTGGGGCCACTGAATAAAAAAGTGGTCAAAGACAGACAATTAGCTGTTCAACAGGTTAAAAGAGCAGAATGCTCTGCAAATGAAAGTCAGGGGAGAAAAATGGTAGGAGTCTCAGTTATTGCTTCTATTGTTTAATACTGTTTTTGAAATATAAGAAGATGAAATATTAAAAGGTAGTGAGAAATACTATCATGATTTGAAGTTGAAACCCAAGATAATCAACTGATACATGTGAGCATTATTAAAAGTGTGCTAACAAGACAGTCAGTTATAAAACAAATTTTAAAATTAGTGTTTACTCTATATTAGCACAGAGAAGTATGTTTAAAGGTCCTATGTACCATAGCATAAATGTGTGTAAGGAATCTACAACTATACTTAAGAAATTTGCTTATGAATTTAACTCTCTAACTATATGATGTAAACTGTAGAACCTAAGAGACATAAAAACAATTTAATAAATGAAAAATCTTTCCATGTGGGAATGATGGAAAGACCTTCAGTTTTTTCTTTTATTTTTAAATTTTCTTATTCATCTGAGGGGAGGGGCAGCTGGATTAGAGAATCTTTATAGTTGTTCCAGTTCCTGAGACTTGAGAATCACTTTGAGCGGGGCATGATGGGCATACCTGAATCCCAGCTACCCAAGAAGCTGAGGCAGGAGGATTCCTTGAACCCAGGAGTTAAAAACTAGCCTGGGCAACTTAGGAAGTCCCTGGTTCAAAAGAAGAAGAAAGAGAGAGAGAGAAAAGAGAGAGGACAGGACCTTAACACTTTAAATTTATGCATTCTGCCCCTTCCATTGTTGTCTGTCATTTAATTAAAATCTCTGTATTTTGTTTTTGCCAAATCTGGTTATGCATTCCTAAAGTTTATTTGGAGGTAATAAAGCACACTGTCGGAAACAAAGAAATAATATGAATTACTTATGTAAGTGGTATTAAAAACATTTTCTAAAGCAACAGTAATTAAAACAGTCTAGCACCCTTCAAGAAATCAGAATAAATAAAAGTGAAATTTTTAGTTGTTAGGAAAAAAAATGTAAATCTTTTGAATCAGCTAAATATGTGGAAAAATAAACTCCATATGTGATAAAGATTAAGTGAAAATTAAAAAATAGAAAAATATAGATGTGTATAATCTTTATATGGACAAAGACTGTATCAGAGTAAAAACAAAAATCATTTTAAAAGGATTTGATTGGGTTCATAAAGTTTCTGTGCAACAAAATAATAAACTAAATTGAAAAGCAAATGAATTGGGAGGAACTATTTGTAACTTGGTGTCTACACTCTTCATAGAAAAGTAACTCTCCCAATTCATGACAAAATTAGCTCCTAAGGTTGGGCTGGGAGGGCAGGGATGGAGCAAGTCTAAATTACTCTTTCAAAAGAGTAATTTGGCCATATGTATTAGAAGCCTCAGAATACTTTCATATCCTTTTACTCAATTCCAGGAGTTTAAGAAAATAGATGTGTGGAAAATGATAGTTCTAAGAGCATTTTGGACAGCATTATGTAATAAAAATTGAAAGAAAAACTCCTGTGTCTAAAGATCCAATCTTTTCAGCTCACCATTCATGAGGTCCAGCTCTCATTTTCAGTCAAAAGTGGAGGCATCTGTCTAGGTAGCAGGGTAGAGAAAGGGATGAAAAGGGCCATGTCTTTCTTTTGAGGAATATGCCCAGAAGCTGCTGGATAATGCTAACCAGAAGTTAGTCTGATAGCTGTACCTACCTGCAAGAGACTGTAGTGTTGTCTTTATTCCGAGTGACTCTGTGCCCAGCTAGATATGTTAACGTGTGTGGAATAAAGATAGAACAGACATGGGAGGGGGGACAGCACCCATGTGCCACGATCTCTCTGCTCTGCATATTCCATTTCTTGGTTCTACCTTTATTTAAAGGCACTCAGTTTACTTCCATAAACTCTGTTCAGTCTATAGATCATCTAGGTGAATCCACAACTGGTTTTTCATTCTCTGGAGCTATATATCTAGTGTCAGTCACTAAATTTCCTGTCAGTGTGTCATCATTTGAGATACGATGTACTTCTCCTACCCGTAATATGGGAAATTATTTGCAATGCCTAGTAGATGAGATTACTGCTAGTAAACGCTGCCAGCTGGTATACAACATTTGGAAGTAAGAAAAGAATCAATTCAGTCTTCTGTTCTTTCTTTCTGCTCTTTTCCTACCATACCCCCAAAACTAGAAAACATGGTCATTTTTGTACTACACTGTTTTGGAGAACCTAGGAGTACAGATGGTACAATTCTAACTTTTAACACATTTAAGGCACTCTACAAATTATAAAACTATCTGAATTCTACCCTTGAGATATTTCTTTCTAATTACATAAAGCACATTTGTGGCATCTATGATGGGAAATACTTTATCTCAACAAAAAGACTACACTTTTGTTAGAAGCTCCATCACATAAGTCATTTGATGAAACCATGCTTTCCTGTCACACATAGGTTATCTGATGAAACCATTGCTATTTAGACTGTCTTCAATATTTCACACCTGCCATAGAAAGGGAAGGGGGAGAAGTTGGGGAAAGAGGCAGATACTGCCATCTTTTTCAGTTTTGCAGCTTTTCCCCATAAATGATTTAGTGCTGGCTTAGGGTAGGTATATAGAGAAACTCTAATGTTCTGATAGTTGTACCAAAAGTTTTATCAATTCTCTGTCATGGCTGTTAGCTATTACCTTGAATATGAGTATAAACATCCCATTGTCTGCAAGAACATACACATAGGAATTAAGTAGCTTTGCTCATGATCATATGACTTATGAATGTTGAAGCCGAAATTCAAATCCCAGTCAGCCTAATTTCAGTGCTTGCTCTCCAAACATGGTAATACATTTGCTCAGTCCCTGATAATAGGGCAAGGACATGAGGATGGTCTTCATGTATGTGAAGTATGGTTATGTGACCATAGTAGTTTTTAAGCTTTATGTTATTTGTTTGTTTGTTTGTTTATATATTTATTTGTTTATTCTTGCAGTACTGGGGATTGAACCAAGGGCCAGCACTGAGCTTTAGCTCCAATCGCTTTTGATTTTTTTTTGTTTTTATTCTTTATTAGTACATGTTTGCATTACATAATGATTACATTCCTTGTAAGGAGTTGGTGACATGTGCACAACACATTTTAATTCTTTTCACCCTTTTTCCTCCCTTCCCTTCCACCTCCTACCATCTGTTGATCACCTTCCCATTTGAACAAAAATTTGTCTCCATACTTCCTATTATCAATCTTTTACTTTGCTCTTTATTCATATTTTAGGTTTCTCATGTAAAAAACCATGCAGTATTTAAGCTTGTAGATCTGATTTATTTCACTTAACATTATGTGACCACAGGATTGTATGTCTTTGTTCTGTGTAGCTCCTGAGAGAGCTAATTAGAAATAAGGAAATTTTAATTGTTAGAGGAGGCATTTTATAACAAGTTAGACTTAATTCACAAATGGAATGGGATGCCGTTTGAAAAAATGATTTTAAATTACAAAATATTTAGGCTGAGGGATTTGGAGGAGACAGAGGAAAGAATAATATCTTGCAGTCTGAAGATAGCAATTCAAATATTGTCTATACCAGTGATGTGCTGTTCAGCCTTGAATTATGTCTCTGAACATTGACTTTCTAGTGAATTAAGTGAAGGAATTGGACTAAATCACCCCTAATTTTGTTGCATTTAAGTCAGTCATTTACTCTTTGTATATGCTCACAAAGTGTCAAATGAAAAGCACAGCGTAGTCCCCACTGTTCTAATTCCAGTACCACATCCTTAATCTCCCCAACTCAAAGTAATTCCTTCTGTTCTACGGTATGCTATTTTATCTGTACCTCTTATTGAATTTATCACTTTACACTTTATGGCGAATTTATTTATGACAGTCTTCTTGTTGGCAAGATCTACATCTTACTATATTCACTCATATACTGTGCCTTACACAGAGTAGGCATTTAATAGGTATTTGTTGAAAAATTAGATAAATTTACCTGATGCATGAAGGATTCAAAAATAAACACTTTGCAATTATGTTTTCCTTTTATTTTCTCAAGAAAGAGAACAACAGACAAATGCATGGAACAGTCAACACAGAAGCCCATAAATTTGTCATTTGAAGTTAAATTAAA